>JAVTVY010001229.1:0-34021 GCA_036873755.1 Hanleya hanleyi
TGAAGTTCATCCAGTGAGGATGGCTCATCAGGGAGACCCTGGCGCCGGTGTTGCCGTATAGTCCTCTTCACAGAGTCCAGATCACCCAATTCTGTTCTGACATCTGGTGTCATATGGCACATCTTGTCCACCAAATCCTGGGCTATGTTCTCTCTGTTGGATTTTATGTTGTCTTTTATTTCTATGCGGACTTTCGTGGCTTCAACACGCTGGTTTTCAGGTCATGGCTGTGGTCAATTGATGACATCACATGTCGGATAGCAGAATCCGTCACTACTTTGCCGTTACAATCCAAGACCCCGTCTTCTCGTGCATTCCCAGCGTATTGTTGAATTGTTGGTGGAAGTTTTGGTGTACGTATGTCCATGTAATGACAGATTCTCACCCCCTTGTTATTTTGCATGACCTCCACTGCATAGAGTATTTTGGAAAAGTGATACTGACCTGTTACCACCTGTCCATTTTCATACCGAATCTATTTTAACACCACTTGAATAATGAAGAATACTTAGATACACCAGCAATCATTTAATTAGAAGTGAATTGCTTTGTTGATATTTCACACCTTTCATGTTTAGAAAGTTCAAACAATACAAGCAAGAAGCATCAGACTTTGTATAACTGCATGTGTACATGTGTACATCAACCTGGAAGTAGAATGAACTCAGATGGGAGCAGGTGTCCCATTTCTACTCACAGACGAGAGCACCCTTCTGTTAGCAACATCTGAGAATGCGACTGGGGTGTTTCAGGATGCGGTTCTGAAAGGCTGTTTTTTTCACTTTATCCAGTGTATCTCGCGTAACCTCCAAAACATGACCTTTAGTACACAGACATTTTTTCACAGACATGCACTGAGCTGTACACTACTGAACGGTACTGCATGGAAAGGCCCACCATACATGTATGTACTGAGCTGTAACTGAACAGTTCCTGTCTGATAATCACAGATCAGAACTGAACTGAGAAGTACATGTCAGTTAGAAACAGCCTGGTTCCAAGTCGTAACTGACCAGTACTGCACAGTAACAGGTTGGTTACTATTCAGTTACAATGCAGTACTGTTCAGTCCTGTTCTTTGTGGTACTGTATGGTATCCAATCAGTACTGACCAGTTACTGAGTGGTACTGTGTGGATACGGGTCAGTAATGACTGCTACTGTACTGAGGTGGACCGTTCCGGGCTCTTCCTTGCGTTTACCATTCAGTTACCACACGGTACCAACATGTGGAAATTTGGCTGTGTATAATATAAATTGTGTGTGAGATACAAATTGACAAAATAAATATTTCCTGATAAAACAGCACTCCCTCTCCCTGTACCTCAAGTTTTCCTAATGTATTTAATCGGGCTATTTTGAAATATTTTTCATACCATTGTCCTTCTCGCTTCACAGCGAAAAACGAAACAATAGAAGTTGGCGAAGCGAGACGTAACCTTACAAACGATTGTTAAGTATAACCTCATTCAGGAGTAAACAAAATCAAAGAATACGGACAAGATATTAATTTTCTCAGTAATGAATCCGCTGCTTCTACTATAAGCACGGCTTCTCACAAGTACTGTTAAATTTCATTTTGCAATATTTCATCTCAAAGACAAACTCCTTTCTCTAAGCTGAATAATATTGTGGGGAAATGACCAGGGAACAATCTTACCCATGTCTTGGACTATGTCTTTCCTCTCGTGATATCTTTCTAATCTTTGGTGTTCAAGTATCTGCTACATGTACCTTACAGGTTTCTGAAGCCAGTGGTAAGACAACTAGTTACTTCAACGGGAGCATTCACCTCCATTACAGACAGTCGTCCTGTTTCATTACAACGATATTCTAGTATATACTTTGTACATAAAGCATGTGATCAGAACGCTGGGTTTCAATGATCATACCTTCTGCAGGATAATATTTTTTCGGATTAATTTTGTATTTACCACTAAAATCTACACTTGTGTACTATTTACAATGTGACTCTCAACTCAATGTCCTTCTAACGTAAACCTGTTGGATGTGCTATAGCCAGACGTTGTACTGGAAGAGGTCGATGATGGTAGTCTGTTTGCTTTGTTCCATCTCCATTCCACCCAACGTCAGGGATACGTTCTAGTGTTTACAGTGTGTGAACACGGGAGAAGACGAAACGCACAAATACACAGTGCGAAAAGTACAAATACAGATACAGTGCAAATATTGTATATTACCGCACGAAAAATTACTGTTAAATTTTCAATTTGCAATCTTTCATGTTAAAGACACAAGAATAGTTTTGTGGTGGTTTTTACTTCAAGTACACGAGTTTTTTTTGGAAGATTCAATTACAAGCGTCTAGTCCATCATTCATTTTTCAGCCGTCGTCCATTAAAAATAATCCAAATACCTATTTCCTATTCCATATAACAGCATTATTGCCCCAAGTGGGTGAGCAGCATGCGTTTTTCACCATGTCTGTTGCCAGAAGGGAAAGATTAATTTCCGCTACATGATGGCTATACTTAGATAGTCGAACATGTCCAGCCAATCATATATTAGTTAGTTATATAGTCGCTCTATGGTCGAAATAACTTTGAACGCGACGTTAAATCCTAACTAACTCACCTATAACAGAATTAGCACCAAATTAAAAAAAGACCATCATAGTATACATGAACATAGGCTAGTTTTCTGTGAGATAGAAGCGATCAACAGTTTTCAATGATGCCGGCAGGACCGCATTATTTCCCCAAAATATCAAATCCGTATCGCTGATCAGTATTCTGAATCCATATGATATTAGCGTAAAAATCGTCATCTAGAAAATGATGTATCTCAGTCACGCTTTGATGGTGTCTGTTCATATGATTACCATGAGGATCTTGAAGTACATGGATCCATAAGGCCCCTAGCCCCGGGTTGAGCGGAATTAGACACAAGTTCCTACGAAGCATTTCCAAATTGTTCGGTTAAGCCCCAGTCACACTGCCAAGAATTGGGTAGGCGAATCACCGCGAACTGGAAAATCGTGTTCATTCTTGGCAATTCGTACTGGCATCTTGCGGGGATCGTCGCAGATCGTGACCGTTCTTGCCTATTCTCGGAGGGAGTACGAAAGTTTTGAAATGTTCAAAACATTCGCCGGCCAAGTACGATTAAATGGTATACGTATGGCATTCTTGGCACCATCCTACTGCGTTCTCGCATGCATTCTCCTCCTATCGTGTATATTCGTAGTAGTTCTTTCGGTCACAAATCAGCAAGAATGCCGTACGCATTGTATGATGATTGTTGGACGCATTCTACGCTTCTTGTACTATCATACTACGATACTGAGAAGAATTTAACACGATGTGTGGCGACAGTACTACGAATAACCGCGACAGTACTACGAATACCCACGCTGGCGCTACGTTTTATGAAGAATAGGCTACGCTTCCTCGAGAATCTCGTAAGATTTCATAGGATTGCTCCACGATCTCTCGCGAAGACCATCGTATGTTGTACATTTCATAGAAGACGGATCATATATATAGGTTCGCGTGGCCTCCTGGGGTGTCGTGTCACAGCGTAACAGGTTCGTACTGCATTCGTACTCACGTACTGCATTCGTACTCACAGCATACGTGCTTATTCGTAGCAGATTATCGAGCATTCGTAGTGGGTTCGCGGGCTGCCGTGTTGATGCGTAGGGCGTTCTTCATTGAATCGTACTGCATGCGTACTCATTCTTGATGATTCTTGTTAAATGCTTATGGCTGTCGTACAAGGAGCCTACGGTATGCGTAATGGATTCGTAGGACAGTTTCAAAGAGGCCCTCTACAGGCGAATTGACACGAATCGACAAGGTTAAAATATTCGTGGTCATTTGCCGGCATTCTCCACTCAATTCTTGACAGTGTGACTGGGGCTTAATGAGTGAGTGAGTCAGGCAGTCAGTCAGTCCATCCGAAACCTTTCTACGGCAAAGTAAGGAGAACCGTTGACATTAGAACCTTGATTTTCGACATGAACGTGCATTAGGGGACAGTTACCAACAAGTTCTGAGCTGACCTACTTCGGCGACATAAATCTCGAAATTTTAAGAAGATTTCAGGTTATTTCTAGATAGAGGCCCCCCAATTCATCTCTTCACCGTCTCCCGTATTTCTAGATAAAGGGCCGTCATCTGTCGACCGTCTCCCCTATTTCTACGAACCGATGACATTAGAACCTTGATTTCGCCATGAACGTGCATTAGGGGACCGTTACCAGCAAGTTCTGAGCTGACCTAATTTCGATGAAAATCTGACCTACTTAGGTGATCTATAAACCTCGAAATTGGCAAAAGCATATCTTAGATCAAGGTACACACGTAAATCATATCAAACTCTACATCGAAGGTCCTGTCACGTTAGTCACACTGCCATGTTATGTAACGTAACTATTATTCAATATCGTGATGGTGTTCAAAATTATTATTCTCCTGTAAATACGGAATTTCAATTAGATAAAATATGCCTTGTCACTGACAGTCCTCGCCTCATCTTGTAGACTTTGCACTGAAGAGGATCATTAGTGGACGCTGTTCATTGCAATACATCATTACTAGAATGAAACATATGGTGGTACAACTATACATACTCTCTAAAAAAACTTGAGTGAACTGTTCCACTCAAGTTTGAGTGAAATGTACCTTGTTCACTCAAACTTGAGTTACTTTTCACTCAACTTGAGTTACTTTTCACTCAACTTGAGTCAAAACCACTCAAGTTCACTCAAGTTGAGTGGGATGAATTTCCACTTTTATGCTTGAGTGAATGTCACTCAAGTTGAGTGAATTTAACTCAAGTTGAGTGAAAAGTAACTCAAGTTGAGTGAAAGTCTCACTCAAGTTTTGAGTGGGATGAATTTCCACTCTTACTGGAGTGAAATTTCACTCAACTTTTTTTTAGAGAGTACACTGGATAACTAATAGCATGTACAAGATGTTCAATGGAGATCTGCCGGTGTGATATGTCGTTTTCCTTTACAAACACTTATCTATTTGTTAACAGCAATACACTGCTAATATAAGAGTAAAGACAAAACCGGTTCCCGTCTATAATTCTCTGGATGTACGATACATTTATATGCGTCTCGCGTTCACTCGCCCTGTCGTACTTTATAACTAGGTTAAAATGTATCAGCAAAATGAAATTAGTATCTGTTTCCGTATTCAAGGAAAAGATATGTTTTCAAAGAAACGATATTTTACAGACCACTTTAACCATTACCGAGAAACTCGTAATACTTATCCGATAGGGCATCACGTGGTAGTACTACAAGCAAGTACTGTACTGCAATACTATTAACCCTACCTGGCCAACTTTCTGCGCTATCTCCGGAATGACAAAAAATAGAGAGCTGAAACTCCGGGACGTTATAGTTGATCAAGATGGCGGCCAAGTGGGGTACCAGGAAAGTCATGTTTTTGTCGTATTTTTTCAAATTTTCTGCTTTTCCGCGTTGAAAAGCGGACAAAATTATTTTATTTCACATCACATTAATATTTACTGATTTATCAGGCAGTTATTGCGGAGAAATTGCATAAATGAAAAATTCAGAAAATCTGACCAAAAAAACTCGACCAAAAATGCAGTTTTGAAAATGACGTCACTGTGACGTATTCAAAGCGGTCATCTTGGATTTTTTTACATTTTCCGAAAGAGCTTGACCCAAGGGTATAGTGTGGCAAGTTTCAGCTCTCTAGCTCAAGGGGTAAGAAAAAGAATTAGGGGGGCCATTTCGGCTCTCCAGGCCAGGACAGGTCTCAAAAAGCTCAGCCCAGATAGGGTTAATTGGGTAGGCCTACTTATCAAACTTCACAAAACTTTCTATATTATGCCTTCAGAAACATATAAGCGAACGTTTTAATATTTTGATCAAATCGATAGTCTTGCATGGGATATGAGATTCTGATCTCAACAACAAATTAAAATTCTTCAATCAGGATATTTGATATATTAGGAAGTTCACCATTTAGTAAGATACAGAACAAGTTTTGTAAACTCAACTTTCAAACCAGTAAACGCGTAAACAACTCAGCAACAGCGAGTTAATTAGGCAGGCAGAGGTTCTCTCATAAGTGATATACATTAGAGTACAGAAGAATAGTACAATTACTGAAGATAAACATATATTTCAAGGCCAACATTTCTCAGGAAGTAGTACAGAAAACCTTAAGTTGAAGAATACAAAAAAATACTGCAAAGTCAATATGATTCACTGATAAAGCAATACGTCAGATAGTGTTTGTAGGAGATTTGAATTGCTATGTAACACTTGAGCTCTGTATTGAATTGATGTTGCTCCGTGGGACTACCGAGGACTGTTTTGCACACTCCAGGTCATGATAGGAATAGGCCTCTGCCCCTCAGAGAGCTTGTCGTAAGAGGCGACTAACTGTTTCCCGGGTGTTAAAAGGAATAGAACCCTAATCGTGTGGTTTCCGGGTGTGAAAAGGAATGAGAACCAAACGTCGTGATATGACTAAAACAGTGTTGAAATTGACGTTAAATCACATTCACTCACTCACTCACTCACTTGCCGGCTATAGGTCTGATCACTCTATGGTTATATTAGAATTAAAATTGAGCGAAGTCAAATCAGGAAAAGGTTCATGGAAATTCAATGATTCTCTTTTAAGAGATGTCGCATATTGCGAAATTGTTAAAAAAGTAATATTAGATACGAAAGGACAATATGCTGTCACCCCATATTCCAGACAGAGTATAGAAAATATACCAATTCAGGATTTGCAGCTATGTATCTCAGATCAACTCTTTTTCGAGACCTTATTATTAAATATCCGTACATCAACTATACCATATGCAGCGAAGAAAAAAAGAGAGCGCCAAAGTAAAGAGGAAGAGTTGGAAAAATTGGTAAATATTTTAGAAAAATTGGTCGATGAAGATAGTGATACAGTATTAAGTGAAGCTTTATGTGATGCAAAAAAGGATTGAGAGATTCTTAGAAAAATAAAGATGGATGGGGTACTGATAAGGTCAAGGGCTCAATGGATAGAACATGGCGAAAAGCCCAGCAGTTATTTTTGTTCTTTGGAAAAGAGAAATTTTGTGAATAAACCTATTTCCAGATTAAGTAAAGACGATAATGTAATTGAGGACCCTAATATAATTCAGTTCGAAATATATGATTTTTATAAAAAATTGTATGAAACAAGAGACCCTGACCTGCAAAATTTTGACATTCATAGCTTTGTTAAAAAAGAGATTCATCGGATGAAATAGAAGGTATAATAACATACAGTAAAGCTTTAACTTCGTTAAAACAGATGAAAAGTAATGAAAGTCCCGGGTCCGATGGATTTACCATGGAGTTCCTAGAATTTTGCTGGTTGGATATAGGGCGTTTTTGGCTTAGATCCGTAAATGAAGAATACTTGAAAGGGAAATTATCCATTACTCAAAGAGCGGGTATAATAACCATGATTCCAAAGGGTGGAAAACCCCGTGATTTGATAAAAAATTGGAGGCCAATAACTTTGCTGAACTGCACATATAAAGTTGCATCAGCGTGTATAGCAGGTCGGGTAAAAACTGTTCTTGATAAAATAATACATCAGAATGAAAAAGGCTTTCTGTCTGGTAGGTTTATTGGAGAAAATACCCGGATAATTTACGACATTATTGCGATGACAGAAAAGAAGGAGATCCCAGGTATGATTTTATCAATAGTTTTTGAGAAAGCTTTTGATTCGGTTTCATGGAGTTTCTTAAACAAAGTGCTGCAAATGTTTAATTTTGGAACATCAATTCAGACTTGGGTTAAAGCGTTGTATAATAATGTATATTCGCGAGTAACGGTAAATGGCCATATGACGCAATCGTTTTCCTTGGGTAGGGGTTGTCGCTAAGGCGATCCGTTGTCGCCGTACTTATTTTTGTTATGTGTTGAAGTTTTTGGCATCATGCTTAGGGCCGAACATGACGTGCGAGGAGTATATTTAGATACGGTTGAATATAAATGATCTCAGTACGCATACGACACAACAATCATACTTGATGGATCAGAGACTTCTCTTAGATCCGCCTTGGCTCTTCTAGACAAGTTCTCAAAGATTTCCGGTCTTTTGATCAATATTGATAAAACACAGGCACTTTGGATAGGCTTAAAAAGTGGTTCAACCGATTAAATATGCAATGACAAAAAATTGAGTTGGACCAACAAAATTACTTTACTAGGAATAATTTTTCGGACAAATTTAGATACAATGGTTAAAGATAATTTTACCCCAAAGCTTAAAGAAATTAATTGTTTACTGAAAAATTGGAAAAGGAGAAAACTTATAGTAAATGGACGGATCGTTGTGGTAAAACAGTTAATTGCGTCGAAAATAACTCACTTGTTGACGAGTCTCCCAACACCAGGGCAAGACCTTTTGGAAAATTTAAATTCTCTACTATTTGGGTTTATTTGGGGCGATGTCCCGGATAAAGTGGCGCGAAATACACTCGTGCAGGATTATAGCGAAGGGGGCTTATGGATGATTAATTTGTTTATTTTCAATAAGTCATTGAAAATCACATGGATAAGAAGAGTATTACGTGGAGGAAATACCAGTTGGTTAAATCTATTAAATAGTAGTCTTGGGGAACATCTACAGATTGTTTTTATGTTTGGTACCTTTTATCTGGATATTTGGATACCTAGAATTTATAATAAATTTTGGAACGAAGTCTTTACATATTGGAAGGAGTATGTGCAAACATTCAGAGTGAATACTGTTAACTTTGTTTATCAGCCGATATGGTACAACAAGTTATTTCAAGTTGACAGAGCTCCAGTGTTCTACAAAAGATGGGTGGAGAAAGGAGTTTTATATGTTTATGATTTTTTAAACAGTGAGGGTGACTTTATTGATTACGCAGACTTTTGTGAAACATTCGGGTTTAAACCTTTTTTCACTAGTTTTCTTGGTATGCGGAGCTCTATTATAAAAGGATGTAAAATGACTGGCGTTAATATTGATATTCAGTCGAGACTATTACCGTTCATTCCAGAACACGTTTTTCTATTAACCAAAGACTCCAAGGGGACAAATACTATAAATAAAAAATTCTTGGAAAAAATCAAACCTACAGAAATAAAATCACAACAGAAATGGGAAGCGTTGATAGGGGGGAAAACATCAAACTGGTGGAAAAAGTTTATATATTGCCTATTAGTATTTCAGTCGACACTAAGTTGCGTTCGTTCCAGTTTAGAATAAATCATCGTATATTGGCAACAAACGCATTTCTCCATACTATTCAGATCCGTAACGATGACTTATGTACCTTTTGTAACCTGGAGAAAGAGACAATAGTGCACGTGTTCTGGGAATGCCGGTTGTCTATGGCATTTTGGTTATCATTGAATGATCGAATTGAATCCGTGTTTGGTTACAAATTACACCTGTCACTTGAAAGTATTATTTTTGGCTTTATCGGCCACGGCGATGTATGCAACCTAGTATTTTTGCTAGCAAAGTTTTATTTATATCGTGCTAGATGTCAAGGTTCCAAACCTGCTATTCGCTTGTTCTATAAGGAATTAGAATATTATTATAATACAGAGAAAATAATATTTCATAAAGAGAGTAAATTATTAAGTGATAGATGGGGTAGATGGATAGACCTGTTTGCGGTTGAATGAGATTGGAGTGATAGCAAATTTCCAAAGCATATTGCCATACTGTTTTGTATATCTGTGCTGTATAGAAAATGTATTACAATTGAATATACTCGAAAAAAAAAGTTTATCTGTGATTTAACAAGGGGAGAGAGTGTGGAGGAGCAATCCATGTGGGGGCACAGGATCAGGGAGTTTGTGGCCATAACTCTACCTCTGTATTCACTATGGAGGCCCCGGTGAGGTATGTACAGTGTTTGACATCCCGGTTTCGCGATCCGTGATGGGTAATGAGGGCCTGTGACAACAGTCAGATATCAGACATGTCTGGTTAAAACTTGGCCTTGTAATCTGATTAAGGCGTATTCTCTCAACGTAAGGCATTATATCTGGTCAAATTTGGGGATCATTTTAAATAAGTTTATTCTGACCTTGGCTAATTGATCTCTGGCAATGCAATAGCTCTTAGCAGCGCAGTATTCTTCAACTCAGTGGATTTCGATATTTCTTGCAAATACACATGCTTGACCACAAGCGCTTTGCATGCACTGATTCTTCATGCGTGTGACCCTGTTGATGCATTACAGAGGATACTGGTTTCCTGAAGCCTTAAGGTATATGGGTAGTCCCACCATGTAAAAAGACTGACAAGCAAATACTGCTTTGGTCGGACTGGTGTAGAATACTCAGTCTCTCTACTAATGAGACACTGATAGTCTGGCAGATATTGCCTAGATCAAATCATTCTTAATGAGCTGTCTGATATGTTAGTCCCTCAATTTAGGAGAGACTGACAGTCTGGCAGTTATTGCTTTATCAGTCTGTTTCTTGACAGGCTGAATATTAGGGGAGGGGGAGGGGAGACTGACAGACTATAAAATAGTGTAAACCCTTAATTTATAAGGGTGAGGGGCGTGGGGATGCTAACCAGGTTGAGGGGGAAAATTGTATATTCCAAAGAGAGTCGGACTGGCACCATAATTGGGCCAGTTCGCTGTAAAACTCCTTTGTGTCTCCCTGGGAACATTAGAGGTTTGTTGGTAATCGAGCTGCGGAATGGGTGTTGGAGATCAACCAATTACTTCTTTGATCTGGGTTGGGTTCTTTATTTTCGGACAGGTGTTGAAAGGATTATTCGTAATTTATTTCTGATTTTAGTCCAGTTCGAAGAAGGGACGTTTTAAGTAGAGTTCAGTATTTTTACGGAATGGGGTTACTCCTAAACTTTTTGATCATTCTAGAGGTTTAGATTTCGTCGCCAGTCGCTTATATGCCTCTTTCAAAATGAAAAGGGAGAGGGGTTCATCGAGACAAGATTTTTCACTGTCAGTTTAGACAATAATTGGCTATGAACGAGCCCAATAACAAATCAACATTACAATTGAAACTGTGTAATGTTCATTTTCACATATCTATGGGTTTCAAGCTTTAACGAAAAATGGATATTCAAATAATTAATCAATAATAATAAGCCTTTAATACACATCTCGTGTTAAATAATAGTTAAAAGCAAGAGAATCTACTATCCATTATTCTCGCAGATTAGTTTTGCAAAAACTAAGCTCTGAAAGTAACTCCGAAAATGGAAGTCATTGTCATATAATATTCCACATTTCGGTTGTGATTATGGCATCTTCGGAAAAACGTGTGTACATTTGTAGTATACAGTCAACCATCTCTCTTTATTGATCAAAGATACGATTCTTATCAGTTATGTATATCCGGGTATAGTTTTATATTTAGAGGCGTAGTAAATTATTGGAAATCTCAAAGTTGATCACAATAACATATCATATATCTGCTACAGGCCAGATTTGACGAGAAGAGAGATTACGTATCGGTCGGTTTTCCGTATAAATTACATCACCCAGAACTAATCCGCGCACAGATACCCCCAAGTTTGAGATAAAGATATACATGCAGTATCTTGTACTATACAATACATGTACGAGTTAATACCAATATAATATAATTTACATTCAAAATCAGTCAGCAGGAATACTATGTGTTCAATTAACTTGGCAGAGTACACACCATAACTGCATACATACAATGGTCATTCATTCAGGCAGCGTATGTACGGTACATTCAATCAAGACGTACATGTGCGAGCGCCTTTCATGGTAAATGAACCATCTTTTCTCTGTTTCTCGACATGTAAAGAACTTTAAAGAACTTTTCAAAACTAAATGTTTCAAATGTTTGTGAACATACTCTACTTCTCCCGGCTTTCGTAGTTTAGCAGGCACTCTGATTTGAGGCGAGCTGTCCTATGCTTTAAGCTAGACCACTCGCCTGAAATCAGAATGTCTGGTTTAGTTCCTTGACTTTTCAACAAAGGATCGATTCTCCTCAAATTTTACCAGGATAACTTTTATGTCATGCAGATGTCGCGTACCAAAACTGAGGTCATTAGGACAAAGGTCGAGGTCACCTTGGCCACAAAAATAAAATTATTGAAAATTGCAATTTCGAGTGTGTGTATATGGGGCATATGTGTCAGAAAACAAGACTGAGGTCAAGTCTAAAGATCAATATAAAAAATTGGATCCAAAAACTGCAGAAAATCATCGAAATACAAATGATCGTTTTGAGTGGATACCTTAGAGTCGATATGCCAGGCACTGAAATTGTCAAAGTTCAAACGGATCAACGTCAGTGTCCACAAACCCCAAGAAAATTATTAGAAACATTGTTTGTGGTATTACTCCAGCCTAAGAATATGGATTGTTAAGAAACTCGAGGAATACCTCGCACATGTGACAAACACGAATCCTATGGAGGTCCTAAGGCATAATAAAACCACGATTGAGGTCAAAAGGTCAACGGCCATGGACGTCGCCCACCAACAACTCATTGTGCATGAAAGTTTCAAAGTTGTTGTAAGGGGGGGGGCATTATGGCATCCTGAAGATTGAACGACGACGAAGTACATGTATGAGTATCACTCTGTGAAGTGGCAAGGTTAGATCCTACCCAGTGAGTTGAATGGTTTTATAAATGAATGAGTTGGAGTGCTGTCAGCTTTGAGATATGGACAAAGGACGACTGGCGCTGACACTCCCAACCCTGCATCCTCATCTCTCTACTCCACCAACCGAGGACGACGAACTCTGCTCTCGTGGCGGCAGGTCACGCTGCATTGAAGAACGGTACGCTAACAGCGCTCACTCACCCGGTCATGAACAGATCGACTCCCAATCCCAACCCACCGAGTACACATACTCTATCACGGTACAAGCGATCTCCACATCACAGACGCCCACTCACCACAGCAGAACTCACCCACCTCTGGAGCTCCTCCTAAGCGTTTCGTGAATCCACACCAGATTCACGAGAACGAGTTACCATGCCAAATATATCATTGCCTACTTAATTTTTGAGGTCGATTGCGTCAAGCAATACGCGTTTCGTCTACAAGCTCATTCTACACGCCAGCAGAATGACTATCCTCCCATAGCCGCAGCCGAGTCGTGTGACGTTACAGAAAATCGCAGGCGGCCTATGCATTATGTCCAACCTTGCTCGTCGATGATGCCATGACAAGCATGAATGCTCGGGGGAGGCACAGTCAGTCACAGTCAGTCATCAGCGTCATCTAACTCGTACAGGATTTGTTTTGCTAAAACAAAGAGTATCACATCATCAGACTGAATGCCCATGGCTAATGGGGTGTTTAAAAAACCCAGCGGCATATCCCAGATGACCTACATGACGAGACAAATGTACCTTGACCGCACTCAGTTTACCGCAGGTCATGGGAAGCCTTTGCACGGGACCACAGCCATAACACGGATATATGCTCGTCGAATCCAACCCCCCTGACCATCTCCGTATGTGGACCCGAGGAGGCCCAATACCTGTACATACCGAAAGGATTAACATAGAGTGATCAAAGAGAATCAAAGAGAGATCATCAAAAGAAGAGAAACAAGAGTGTTATGTAAACACACCCAAACGGCTCTCCCAGCTTGGCTCTGATATGATGGGGGATAATAAAATAGTTAACACGCCATTGTTATTTGTGAACCATGTCGTCAGGAGTACAGAAACATGCATCCACGCTCCAGGCTCAGAAAATAAAAATGCGGGTTTCAGGTCGATGATGGCGAACACAAAAACAAGGCCTGGTTGAACCACACCTGCTTCCAATCCCCGTACCCGATCCCACCTACTGTGAAACGCCGAACACTCTCGATGAGGACATGAGCTACATTTTATAACGGCAGGTATTAAGCGATAGTCAGAACCTACAACAGGACAATCACGCACTCTCACGTGTGTGGGACAAGGCCAATCCTCCCCTCAGTCGCACAACCACCAAAACTAGCCCCGCAGAGTCAATAAGAGCCAAAAGTCCTCGTTCCTCCTTGTCGCTGGAGCGATTGAAAGACAAGCCTAACATGTCGTGGAACCAGACACTGTATCAACCACCATGAAACTGACTTAGACGACCCACATTTACAAACTTTCACCACCCACGCCTCCGTGAGTCCAAGCATGCCACCCCACGCTAGCGAGGAGGGTCGCGTATATCTCGTAGATGACACGTTGGCGAACCCAGCAAGGCTTCGAGTAATGCATATCCAGTGACTGAGATATACCGCCGGCACTGGGCTACACTATTACCGCCGTCCTATTCAAGATCTTTACAACTTCCGCCTTTTCGATGTATCTCGTCATCGCAGGTTTGTCGAACATTTTACCACACGAAGAGCCAACAGATCTCGTTCCCCCTTGCTGGTCGGGCGATTGAAAGACAAGCTTAACATGTGGTGGAACCAGACACTGTGACAACCATCATTAAACTGACTTAGGCGACCCACATTTACAAACTTTCACCACTCACGCCGCCAGGAGTCCGATCATGCCACCCCACGCTAGCTCAGATGACGTACATGGCTAGACAAATGCACCTTGACCGCACTTAGTTACCGCAGGTCATGGAATGCCTTTGCATGGGACTACCCCACAACACGGATATATGCTCGTCGAATCCAAACTCCCTGACCATCTCCGAATGTGGACCCGGGGAGGCCCAATACCTGTACATTCCGAAAAAATTAACAACGAGTGATCAAGCATCAAAGGGGAATCAAAAGAAGATATACAAGAGTGTTATGTAAACACACCCAAGCGGCTCTCCCAGCTTGGATGTGATATGATGGGGGATGATAAAATAGTTAACACGCCATTTTTATTTGTGAACCATGTCGGCACGAGTACAGAAGCATGCATCCACGCTCCAGGCTCAGAAAATAAACATCCTACAAAAATGCCGGTTTCACGGTGCCATTTTAACGCTATTCTCTGCCGCCGTTGACTCTTGGGTCGATGATGGCGCACACAAAAACATGACCTGGTTGAACCACACCTGCTTCCAATCCCCGTACCCGATCCCACCTTCTGTGAAAACGCTGAACACTATCGATGAGGACATGAGCTACATTTTATAACGAGAGGTGTTACGCGATAGTCAGAACCTACCACAGTACAATCAGACGCTCCAGCTGTACATCTCGTTTGTGGAACAAGACCAATCCTCCCGTCAGCCGCACAACCACCGAAACTAGTAATGAAGAGCCAACAGGCCTCGTTCCTCCTTGTTGGTGGGGCGATTGAAAGACAAGCCTTACATGTTGTGGAACCAGACACAACTACCATCAAACTGACTTGGACGACCCACATTTACAAACTGTCACTATTCACGCCTCCAGGAGTCCAATCATGCCACCCCCCGCTAGCGAGGAGGGTCACATATATTTCGTAGATGACACGTGGGCGTACCCAGCAAGGCCTCGCGTAATGCATATCCAGTGAGTGAGATATACCGCCGACACTGGGCTACACCATTGCCGCCGTCCTATTCAAGATCTCTACAACTTCCGCCTTTTCCATCGGTCTCGTCAACGCAGGGTTGTCGAACATTTTACGCCATAGAGAGACAGATCAACTGCCGTTTTACTACCCTAGCGCCAACATCTGCACCTTCGAACAACCCTTCACCACCACCAATCGTACCTGGCTGGAGTCGGCGTCGGCCCGTTGGAATGGACCGAGGAGCAAAGTAGCTACACCGAATAGACCGTAGAGAGGTGACCAATGTCGCGTTTTCCGTTAAAAAAACTCTTTGGCGGTAATGGCTTTAATGCATAACTTAACAAGAATGGCTATTCATTCAGAGACCCTGCATCACACATAGAGACAGTAAACATGCCCAGTTCGGATCCTTGGCCTGGCTGGGTCGACATCGGGCCTTACAGACTAGTCTTTTGTGTTAAATGCCGTCATATTCATCTGACAACGATACAGCTCACCAATCCCCAGTGTACGAGTTGTCACAGCGAAACAGCTCACCAATTATCAATATACGTGTTGTCAGAGCATTTCCATCATAGCTCTCTAGATTTGTATCTAATACCGCTTATGCCGGTGCTAGGGACCGTGTGGTCATATCATCAAAGTTGCCACATGAACAGGTACAATAAAAGCGTACCTGAGATACAACACATATCACGAATCGTTAGATTCTTGATATGTACTTTAGAATAAGTTAACCGAAACACTATGCTGTGAAGTCATATGACTCTGTCAGTATGTCGGCACCTTTTCCCACTTCCCTTATATGTGTTGTAATTTTTACCTGTATATGGCGAGATTCTGCTGGTGGACGTTTCGTCCCCGAGGTCCGCCCCCTGTACAGACCTTTTGGTCCTTGATATATGTTGGCATTTGTGGGAAGTTGATGCTGGGTCGGCTTCGGGCCTTACAGACTAGTCTTTTGTGTTAAATGCCGTCATATTCATCTGACGACGATACAGCTCACCAATCCCCAGTGTACGAGTTGTCACAGCGAAACAGCCCACCAATTCTCAATATACGTGTTGTCAGAGCATTTCCATCATAGCTCTCTAGATTTGTATCTAATACCGCTTATGCCGGTGCTAGGGACCGTGTGGTCATATCATCCAAGTTGCCACATGAACAGGTACAATAAAAGCGTACCTGAGATACAACACATATCACGAATCGTTAGATTCTTGATATGTACTTTAGAATAAGTTAACCGAAACACTATGCTGTGAAGTCATATGACTCTGTCACTATGTCGGCACCTCTTCCCACTTCCCTTATATGTGTTGTAATTGGGTATGATGTAACATTGGAGACAATACAATGGTTGACATGGAGTCTTGAGTTGGTATCTCATTCAAATCCCTTTGGATTAGCCAACCAGATTAGTGCTATTTTAGCACGAGAGACACTCGTATTGCTACATATAGGTGTATGTACGTTTCCTAACGGTGCGACGCGGACGCCTTTACATGAATACACACCTACATGCTGCGAACACACCTCCAACCGGGAACGTCCTCGGATTGTCAAAGATTGGGAATTTGTTTATTTGTTCGTTTCATATTACCTCTTGTGAAAAGATAAATAAAGTATGTGTGGAAATAGAGTATAAGACAGAACCGAGGAACCTTAGTGCAGGTTTCTCGGCCGAGTCTCTAATAGTTCGAAATGCAATAAGACCTTTTTCAATCCAAATGACAGATATATTTCTGACCGCAAAGCAAGGTCACGACATCAAACCTTGTAACATTGCGCTTGATGATTGTTTAGCACCGAATTCTACATGTAATAATTTCAAGATTTCTATATGTGGACACCGTGGATGTCTCACGTGTCCACTCTTTAATACTTCAGCGTCATTTAGTACCCGATCCCATCTTCTGTGAAAACGTTGAACACTCTCGATGAGGACATGAGCTACATTTTATAACGAGACGTGTTAAGCGATAGTCAGAACCTACAACAGTACAATCAGGCGCAATCCTCTCCTCAGCCGCACAACCACCAAAACTAGTAATGAAGAGCCAACAGGCCTCGTTCCTCCTTGTTGGTGGGGCGATTGAAAGACAAGCCTTACATGTAGTGGAACCAGACACAACTACCACCAACTGACTTGGACGACCCACATTTACAAACGGTCACTATTCACGCCTCCAGGAGTCCAATCATTCCACCCCCCGCTAGCGAGGAGGGTCACATATATTTCGTAGATGACACGTGGGCGTACCCAGCAAGGCCTCGCGTAATGCATATCCAGTGAGTGAGATATACCGCCGACACTGGGCTACACCATTGCCGCCGTCCTATTCAACATCTTTACAACTTTCGCCTTTTCGATCTGTCTCGTCAACGCAGGTTTGTCGAACATTTTTATATATAATAGGCCATAGAGAGACAGATCAACTGCCGTTTTACTACCCTAGCGCCAACATCTGCACCTTCGAACAACCCTTCACCACCACCAATCGTACCTGGCTGGAGTCGGCGTCGGCCCGTTGGAATGGGCCGAGGAGCAAAGTAGCTACACCGAATAGACCGTAGAGAGGTGACCAATGTCGCGTTTTCCGTTAAAAAAACTAACATATCACCCCATTCTTTGACGGTAATGGCTTTAATGCATAACTTAACAAGAATGGCTATTCATTCAGAGACCCTGGATCACACATAGAGACAGTAAACATGCCCAGTTCGGATCCTTGGCCTGGCTGGATCGACATCGGGCCTTACAGACTAGTCTTTTGTGTTAAATGCCGTCATATTCATCTGACAACGATACAGCTCACCAATCCCCAGTGTACGAGTTGTCACAGCAAAACAGCTCACCAATTATCAATATACGAGTTGTCAGAGCATTTCCATCATAGCTCTCTAGATTTGTATCTAATACCGCTTATGCCGGTCTAGGGGCCGTGTGGTCATATCATCCAAGTTGCCACATGAACAGGTACAATAAAAGCGTACCTGAGATACAACACATATCACGAATCGTTAGATCGTTAGATGTGCTTTAGAATAAGTTAACCGGAAGACTATACTGTGAAGTCATATGACTCTGTCAGTATGTCGGCACCTCTTCCCACTTCCCTTATATGTGTTGTAATTGGGTATGATGTAACATTGGAGACAATACAATGGCTGACATGGAGTCTTGAGTTGGTCTCTCATTCAAATCCCTTTGGAATAGCCAACCAGATTAGTCCTATTTTAGCACGAGAGACACCCGTATTGCTACATATAGGTGTATGTGCGTTTCCTAACCGTGCGACCCGGACGCCTTTACATGAATACACACCTACATGCTGCGAACACACCTCCAACCGGGAACGTCCTCGGATTCTCAAAGATTGGGAATTTGTTTATTTGTTCGTTTCATATTACCCTCTTGTGAAAAGATACATAAAGTATGTGTTTGATTACTATTTCACTTCGCTTTGAATGGTAAAAGAATAACTTTGATGAACATTGATGTGTGCCGTGATGTCCCAAATTTGTTCACAAAATATGCAAGCCAGGCAACACTGTTGTTCATTTCAATATCGTTTCTGACTATACTTGGATTCGTATCAGTATTTATTGCCTACTAATTTACCACTCGGTGATAGTTCAAACTTGCGCTTTTTATTATATGGGATTTTATTATATACTAAATAACCTAATCCTCTGTTAACCCATAAAGCCAGAGAAAAGATGCACTCTCACCTGTCACTTCTAATCCATCGAACTTACAGTATCACACGTGGAAAGCATTATACCAACTTTCGAATTAATGGTGTCATTTCATGGAATTAGGCCTTACTGTTTTAATCCGAAGAAACCGTAGCCTTTCATGGAAAGTAACTGGCGTTATATAGGTCAACGTGTGTAAGCCTTGTTGTGACTCGAAATACATATGCGAAGCTTTGCCTCATATGTATGATGGCCGAGAGGGGCCATTGAGTCTTTCATTTCTAATTTAACGCGATGGAGCGATGGAACGTTGGAGCTATGCGATGCGCGATGGAGCTATGCGATGGAGCGATGGAGCTATGCGATAAAAAGTCGCGCTATGCGATGCGCGATGAGGCTATGCGATGGAACTATGCGATGCGCGATGGAGCTATGCGATGGAGCGATGGAGCTATGCGATAAAAAGTCGCGCTATGCGATGCGCGATGAGGCTATGCGATGGAGCTATGCGACGCGCGATGGAGCTATGCGATGGAGCGATGAAGCTATGCGATGGAGCTATGCGATGGGGCTGTGCGATGGAGCTATGCGATGGAGCGATGGAGCGATGGAGCTATGCGATGGAGCGATGGATCTATGCGATGGGGCTATGCGATGGAGCTATGTGATGGAGCTATGCGATGGGGCTATGCCACGGAGCTATGCAATGGAGCTATGCGATGGGGCTATGCGATGGAGCTATGCGATGGAGCTATGCGATGAAGCTATGCGATGGGGCTATGCGATGGAGCTATGCGATGGAGCTATGCGATGAAAAGTCATTGCGCATGTTCGTTAAAAAACGAGGCTGAGCTGATAGAACTCTATATTCTCTCGAACCATTCTTGACATGCTATATTCATCTGAACAGTTTTGTCGGAAGAATGGTCAAACTATATTGAATTAGATCCAGATGTGGACAGGACATTAGTGTTAGCTGTCTATATGAATGTAGTATGGTAAAAAACGCGTCCACTGTTTTGAAGACGAGCCGTTGCGATACAGGAATTTACACAGTGTGAGCATTCAGAGCATTTTGACATTCAATGTAACGTTGTTTCCCAAATATATTAAAATAAGGCTTTTCGTCGACCAAAGCAATAATCTCCAATTAATTTCTAGCGAAATTTTGAAGGGAACGAGAAATTTGTCGCTTCAGTCGAATTAACGATCCAGGTTTTTTTTATTATGGAAATGAATGAGTTGTGCAAATGTTTAAATACAGTCACGTCGCCAGTTCCGATCTAGTGTCAGTTCCGACCAACTTCCCGAAACATCCCTTCTTGTCACAACCAAGATAACGCGAAATCTTAAAACATTTGGTGCAGTCGAACAAGTTGATCTGCCTTCAAATCATGGTTAGGTCTATTTATATTAATCATTCATTGGTTTTGTTAGGAGAAATCTTTGCAGAGCCACCCCATACACACGAATACATCGATCTGCTTACAAACACCATACTACGACCTGCAGTCATGAAGCTTCCGATCAAAGTGTTGATCAGCCTGGGAAAGAAATTTATAGTTCATCAAAATGTGGTCATATTTTTGTTACAAGAGAAAATCCTCCGTATAAATAAGAGCACATTTTGATGAACTATAAATTTCATTTTTGTGAAAAATATGTAGGCCTCAAACCAAAATCATATTGTCGCACAAGATATTAAGAAGTTTGATCATTTGAAAGTACCAAGTTTGATTAACGTGTCATATTTTTGTGACAGGAGAAAATGTTCTCTATAAATGCCTCAAACACCAAATAAGGCCAGGGAGAATATTTTGATGAACCATAAGTTCATTTTTACAATCAGCTGACCATCACACATTTTTTCCAGGCTGATAGTTCTGTATATATTCTTCAAGAACAAGTGAGAAATGACTACATTGTAGTCAAAACCTGCGGCAGTGGCAATAATACAGTGAAAGACATATCAGCGAAGGTAGTGGTAATTGTAGAAAAAAAGCGCCATCTGCCAGTGTTTTTATGCCAATGGAAGTAGTTTTCAACTTAACCCACAAATGTAGGGATTGCGTAATAGTTCTGATACCATATATATATATTCACTTTCCCCATTCAAAATCCGACGATTTTGACTCGGCCGTGCCGTCTATACTGAATTGACAGACGAACTCACCATGATCGCTTTGGCAATGTTTTGGTACAAATATCGTGTATGCCAAAGTAGTGTTTCAAAACATTCGTTTCAGTCGTTACTTTTTGCAAATCAAAAAGGCTTTCAAATATTCGAAAATCCAAACAAATTTCGATATTCGGAAATCCAAACAAATGTCGAGGATTTAGTCATAGCGCGAAAATCTGCGCTCTTCAGTCTCCCTTCTCGCTTAATTTGCCGATCAAAATGGAAAATTTATATTTCCTTCAAAGTTATTTTTCAATAAATTTAGTATGAGGTCTATCACTTCGATCTGTGAAACTACGGAATGGGATTTAAGGCTTTATCGAACTGTCCAAGAGGCATAATGACATTTTTTCACTATTCAAATTGAAGCCTGTTACAGTCTTGATATTCGATTAAAATAATTAAGTTTCTGCATTTACGTTCGTTATCATCTGCGAACTAAATTCCTTGCCACTCTTTTCCACGCAGCAAGTCAATACCAAGACATGGTTTGCTTCTTCTATATAAATGATTAACTATTTCATTCTTAGGAAATATCATCTCATCTGACATGTTCGGCCAAGCCTTTCCGAAGGTTGCTAATTTTATTAATTTCTTTTCTTTAAAATCAAATTCTGCAAACAAGAAACATTTCTAGTCAGTAGCTATGGATATCTTCCTATACTCAATTTGCGAATATGTTAGTCATTCCGAAGGTGATTCAAGTGCGAAGTTTCGGGGCTAGTTCACTAAACAAGGTCCGTGTGTTAGAGAATGATGTCGAATTCTCGTTATTATCTTTTGATACATCAAATTGTTGCATTCGCGAAAATGACTGCCAAGTTAAAGTCAATGCGAAGTATCAAAATCAAACTCGAAAACCCCTCCAGGAAAACAAAGGCCCTAGCTTTTGGGCACGAGGTCAACATCGTTTTTATGGCCAGTATCTGCTATATATGACGTAAACTGATTGACAAAGTAACGTAAATTTTGTATAGAACCAGTAAATTCTAGCAAAAATGGGCTCCGACTTGAGAGAATGATGTCAAATGTAATATGTTTTTGCGCATTGTCTGCTGATACACATAAGTATTGAATTTACGGAAGTGATTAATGCTATTCTAAAGGGATTCTGAGTGCGGAAGAGGACGGAAACATCAATACCAGCGAATCAAGGCCCTGGCTTGCGAGAATGAGGATAGAGAGGCTATGTTCTGAAAGAGAATCATTCAAAATAGCTATTTGCCAAATGTCATGCAACCGAAAGTGCACAATATAACTGCACGACTGCGAGGTATTGTTCACGCACAGGGGTGTCCAACTCATTAAATACTACATAGTCATTTCCGTCTCTTCGAAGTGGGCTACCATTTGAAATTGTCCGGTAATGAGTGAGTCCATCTGAATCCTTTCGTCGGCAAAATAAGCATTCAAGATTCAAGATTTTATTGTACAAACACCAGTCAAAGGCAGAGTACAAAATTTTAAGAGGAATACAACTACAGAAACAATGGAACAGTGACATGAATATTAATATTTATATATATGTTATATCTGACAGATATGTTATATCTGAGTGTTACCGTTGATATTAGAACCTTGATTTTTGGCATTAAAGTGCATCAGGGGACTGTTACCAGCATGTTTCGAGCTGACCTACTCTTGATGAAAATTTCTGGTGATTTTTGATTAAAATCACTGGGGAATCTAACTTGAGCCGTGCCCATCTTAATATAGGCAGGATTTCAACTGGGGGTCCAAGAGTTCAGCGTGCATCTATGCCTACCCTACTTCTTATGTCCTGTGACGTTATTCACACTGGGCATGAAGGTGCATTCGGTGACTGTTGCCAGCATGTTTCGAGTGGACCTACTTTTGATGAAAGTTTCTGGTGATTTTTGATTAAAATCACTGATGATTCTAACTTGGGCCGTGCCCATCTTAATATTGGCAGGATTTCAACTGGGGGTCCAAGAGTTCATTGCGTGGCGGAGTCCTAATGCCTACCCTACTTCGTAGGTCCTTTGACGTTATTCACACTATTCTCATATATAATAATTAACGAAGCAATAAATCATTCCACCGAATATAGTTGCAAATGAATTCAAACGCGCTTGAAGACAGTGCTGTCATGTGAGATCGCAGGTTGAAAAGAAAAGTGTGGCAGAGATCACACTCTCTTAGCGCATGCGCATTTCAAAAAGTCACAAGAACAAGAAGAAGAAGAACAACAACAACGCGAGCCTCCCGTAGACCTGCGTGCCGCAGGTAAAAATATGAACTTGCAGGTTATTGATTGAAAACAGCAGTCAGCTTTTAATTACTGCCGTCACATGCAGACAAAGGAGTTTTCCCCATATAAACATCACAGATCCTTTATTCATTCGAGTTTCACACCAAAGACTACCCACCCCACTGTCGACATCAACTGACGGAGCCAGTTCCGAACCACTCTCCTCCAAGGGTGACCAAATTGGGTCATATCATGTCATGAATAAGGTCTTGCAAACAAAGCGTTCGCAACGAAACTTCGTAACTCGATTGAGTGCTGATTCGCATAGCTTTTCTTTAATCTGCTATCTGGAGGTAAAATTAATGATGGCGCAAACGATTCAAGGTTGTTTTTGTTTTCGGGTGAGTATAAGCGATCATTGATATTTCAGTGTTCAATCTGTCTTGCCAATATGATCAGCTCGACCATATCGCTGTCATCCCCGCCCCCTACCCCAACCCGCATTTTGAACGCTAACTGTTCACTTAGGAGATGGTGATATGTACAATGTAAAACGAAATATCCAGCTGGGACCCTATTTTTGGCAAACAAGTTATCATGTTGACGATTACATTTGTATATATCTTGGTCAAAGATCAACGTTAAAAGGAGACAGAATCGGAAATGGCGACAGTGGGTCGAAACTGATATTGCTCATTAAAAAATGTAACCATATTCTCCACGTTTAAGTACATCGTCAGCTAAATTACTTTAAGAAATTCTATAGACAAATGCACTGCGATCCTGATAATGATTTTGCCAATCAAACCGTTCCCTTTTGAAACAGATGGATCGGAACTGGAACCTCGTCCATACTGCAGTTGATATATTAGAGTAGAAAGAAAAGGCTAAAATCACCCATATTTGTGGGGCGCCTTTGGGTGGGTCGCTTGACACATATGCCTGGGTGACACATGCGCTGGGATCTCTACTGGTTGTCATGTGAATTTCGGTGTCAAAAATGGACCTGTAGAAGATCGCACTGCGTGGGCCGATGCGCATGCACAGGATGGAGTGCCCATGCGCTCCAAGTGTGGAGCATGATACGGAAAACCATGGGGGTGCGAGAGAGATAGGGCTTCACTAAACGAGATCTCTGAAACGTTAATAATATTAAAGCCTTAACATTGAGTTAAAAAATGTTTCGAATCCTACGATAATTCGGACTTGATGCCGGAGCTGTATGCATTTCCAAAAAACAAAATCCTGGATTAACGCATTGACGTTATCCGATCTGGGGTTGCATATTGGTGTATGCCCACTGTAAAGTTTGTGAATCCTCCCTTTCAGCCTCGATATCGTCCGCATGTATTTCAATATCCCCATAGACAATGCGGTCCGAAATGTCGGATCCACTTCTTCGACGGGTCTGTCGTCCTCAATCGAGCGTTTGCTATGCTGAGAGGGGCAGACAGTGTCCGCAGTAGTATAGGAATCGTAAATTGAGGCCCATTATCGCAGCACCCCCTGTTGGCAGAAACCCGCACTAGGGGGAGACAACTCCGGCTGTTACTTCCGGTTCCGGTCACCTTTGACCCCTGCGTACCATTATTATCCGGTATTTTGCGCATGCGCAGGGGTCAAAGGTCACTTCCGGTCTCTCTAGTGCGGGGTTTTCCCATCAAGTGGGCGCTGCAAACAAACGGTAGAGATCCCTGCGCATGTCTCAGACAGGCATGCGCCAAGCATCTCACCCAAAGGCGCCCCCACAAATATGGGTGATTTTAGCCTTTCCTTATTACTCTAATATATCAGCTGCGGTATAGACGAGGTGTCAGTTCCGATCCATCTGTTTCAAAAGGAAACGGTTTGATTGGAAAAATCATTATCAGGATCGCAGTGCATTTATCTATAGAATTTCTTAACCCTGCCAGGCCACCAGGCCTTGGGGGGGTGGGAGGGGGCAAAAAGGTCCCAACTACCAAACTTTCTGCGCTATCTCCGGAACGACAACAAATGAGAGCTGACACTGCAGGACTTTATATTGTATCATATTGGGGTCATTTTGAGCCTATTTGCATAACCCTCCAAGGAGAGGATCATCGCTAAATTCAAGATGGCGGCCAAATGGGGTACCAGAAAAGTGATGTTTTCTTCATTTTTCTTTAATCTTTTTTGCTTTTCCGCCATGAAAAGTGGGCAAATGCTATTTTATTTCACATCAAATTAATATTTATTAATTTATCATGCACGGTTTGCGGAGAAATTGCATAAATAAAAAATTCGAAAAATCGGATCGAAAAATCGACAAAAAAATGCCGTTTCTGAAGATGCTTGACCAAAGGGTATAGTGTGGAAAGTTTCATTCCCAAAGCTTAAGGGGTAAGCAAAATAATTAGGCGGGAGGGGGTCATTTCGGCCCCCCAGGTCTGGACAGGTCCCAAAAAGCCCAGGCCAGATAGGGTTAACAAAGTAATTTAGCTGACGATGTACTTTCTTAATGACCAGTATCAGTTTCGACCCACCTTCGCCATTTTCGATCCAGCCTCCTTCTGACGTTGATCTGTGACCTAACTAAACACAAATGTAATCGTCACCATGATAACTTTTTCCAAAAATAAAGGGTCCCAGCGAGATATTTTGTTTTACATGTACCCATTTCCTAACTGAACAGTTGGCGTTCGAAATGCGGTTTGGGGTAGGGGCCGGGGATTACAGCGATATGGTCGAGCTGATCATATTGGCAAGACAGATTGGACACTGAAATATCAATGGTGGCTTATACTCGCCCAAAAACAAAAACAACGTTAAATCGTTTGTACCGTCATTAATTTTACCTCTAAATAGCAGATTAAAGAAAAGCTATGCGAATCAGCACATCATCGAGTTACGAAGTTTCGTTGTGAACGCTTTGTTTGCAAGACCTTATTCATGACACATGGTATGACGTAATTTGGTCATCCATGGAGGATAGTGTTTCGGAACTGGCTCCGTCAGTTGATGTCGACAATGGGGTTGGTAGTCTTTAGTGTGAAACTCGAATGAATAAAGGATATGCGATGTTTACATGGGAAAACTCCTTTGTCTGCATGTGACGGCAGTAATTAAAAGCTGATTTCTGTTTTCAATCAATATTTTTCTTGAAGAATATATACAGAAGTATCAACCTGGAAAAAAATTGTGATGGTCAGCTGATTATAACGAGAGATCCTGAAGAATCTTGGCGTCCACCATTGTCCGATAATTATAAGCTAATGACAAGAGGATCTTTTTGTCCATTGTTACTAAGAACAAACGATTGGTTTGTAATTTTGTTTACAGAATTACGAATATGAGCGAAAAATGATCGAAATAGGGACACTGGAAAACACCTTGATATTATCTTTATAAGTTTCGGGAGTTTCAAGATTTCTGGAAACTGTAGTTGATGTTGGTTGTTATAGTACAAGTGAAATGAGCAAAGTTAGTCTGAAAGTGAATGTCCGGAGGATCCTTTGTCTTCGTTTTGTAGTATTATTTATTTTTATTGCACGTTTTTCATTGGTTACTGGAAGCGAAGACAAATCTCTTAGACACTTTGTCATGAGCTATGAAACATACTTAAGATTTTATAATTAGGAACGAATGCTGTTTACTAGGCTAGTTTGAGATATCTCTTTTAAGATACCATGCTCGAAAATAGTAAGATGGTACAAAACTTAATACTGAAGGGATCCGGTCCATGCAGTAATGTTGAAACTTTGAAAGTGTCTGAATCCTGATTATCTACTTTGGATCGAAACACGCAGTATAGTCTACAGTTGTCGAGTTGTGACGTTGTGTCACAAGAGTGAAGTCTCTTCGTGTAGACGATCCGTCAGCAGACGAAACGGTAGGGCAGTTCACTTGCAACGGCATGGACTAAAGTAAACTGATTTAAAATTTGAAGAAATACATTTTAATTCGGAATCATTTGGACTCCTTGATATAGAAGGTGAAAGTATGGATATTCTCTATAGTCAATATATAGAATATGCTCCAATGTTTGATCGGCCGACTCTTGTGCTGCAACGTCTCAACTCGGGAAAACCGTATTAATTTGAAGCGTCACTTGATTTTCGAATCGGACCAAAAAAGTATCTTGCAAAACTGGACCACAGAGGAACCTGTGCACCAAATTTGAGAAAGATCCATGCAGTACTTCCTAAGAAATCACGATAACAAAGTTTCATGGGGAAAACCTGGTGGCCATATTGGATTTTTGAATCGGACCAGAAAAAGTATCTTGCACAACTAGACACCAAGGGGAACATGTGTACCAAATTTGAAAAAGATCCATGCAGTAGTTCCTGAGAAATCGCAATAATAATATTTCATCCAAGATGGCCGCCTGATGGCCATATTGGAATTTGGAATGGCCCCAGAAAAGGTATCTTGCACAACTAGACCACAAGGCGAACCTGTGTACGAAATTTGACAGAGATCGATGCAGTAGTTCCTGAGAATTCACGATAACAAAATTTCATTGGGAAATTCAAAATGGCCGCCTGGTGGCCATATTGGATTTTCGAATCGGACCAAAAAAGGTATGTTGCACAACTGGACCACAAGGGGAACCTGTGAACAAAATTTGACAAAGATCCAGGTAGTACTTCCTGAGAAATCACAATAACAAAGTTTCATGGGGAAATCTAAGGATTGAGGATAAACATGAATTTATGGTTCATCAAAATGTTCTCCCTGGCCTTATTTGGTGTTTTTGAGGCATTTATAGAGAACATTTTCTCTTGTCACAAAAATATGACACTTTAATCAAACTTGGTACTTTCAAATGATCAAACTTCTTAATATCTTGTTCGACAATATGATTTGGGCTTGAGGCCTACATATTTTTCACAAAAATGAAATTTATAGTTCATCGAAATGTGCTCCTATTTATACGGAGGATTTTCTCTTGTAACAAAAATATGACTACATTTTGATGAACTATAAATTTCATTTTTATGCAACTGACCATCATAATCTTTTTTTTTTGCTTTTTTTTTCATGACTACAGGTCGTGGTGTTTGTACGCAGATCGATGTATTCGTGTGTATAGGGTGGCTCTGCAAAGATTTCTCCTAACAAAACCAATGAATGCATAATATAAATAGACCTAATCATGTTTTGAAGGCAGATCAACTTGTTCGACTGCACCAAATGTTTTAAGATTTCGCGTTATCTTGGTGGGAAGTTGGTTGGAACTGATAAAGATAAGATAATAAGATAAGATAATCTTACCTTATCTTATCTTATCTTATGATCGGAAGCGCTGGCAGACTAAACCGTTTTTTTGTTTTTTTTTGCTTTTTTTTCATGACTACAGGTCGTGGTGTTTGTACGCAGATCGATGTATTCGTGTGTATAGGGTGGCTCTGCAAAGATTTCTCCTAACAAAACCAATGAATGCATAATATAAATAGACCTAACCATGTTTTGAAGGCAGATCAACTTGTTCGACTGCACCAAATGTTTTAAGATTTCGTGTTATCTTTGTGACAAGAAGGGATGTTTCGGGAAGTTGGTTGGAACTGACACTAGATCGGAACTGGCGACGTGACTGTATTTAAACATTTGCACAACTCATTCATTTCCATAATAAAGAAAACCCGGATCGTTAATTCGACTGAAGCGACAAATTTCTCGTTCCCTTCAAAATTTCGCTAGAAATTAATTGGAGATTATTGCTTTGGACGACGAAAAGCCTTATTTTAATATATTTGGGAAACAACGTTACATTGAATGTCAAAATGCTCTGAATGCTCACACTGTGTAAATTCCTGTATCGCAACGGCTCGTCTTCAAAACAGTGGACGCGTTTTTTACCATACTACATTCATATAGACAGCTAACACTAATGTCCTGTCCACATCTGGATCTAATTCAATATAGTTTGACCATTCTTCCGACGAAACTGTTCAGATGAACATAGCATGTCAAGAATGGTTCGAGAGAATATAGAGTACTATCAGGTTGCGGGTTTTCGTTTCAAAAAAGAAGATAAGATAGACTGTATTTCATATTTAGAATAAACGCATATGTTCCTATTGTACAGGTAACTTCGCATCTTCGCATCTTCGCCTTTTGGATTTCATGTTCTAATGCCAAACCCACGATGGCCCTTCTCGGCCACCATAGGATGTTGAATAATGGAGTCCAACTCAGCCTCGTTTTTTAACGAACATGTGCAATGACTTTTCATCGCATAGCTCCATCGCATAGCTCCATCGCATAGCCCCATCGCATAGCTCCATCGCATAGCCCCATTGCATAGCTCCATCGCATAGCTCCATCGCTCCATCGCATAGCTCCATCGCGCATCGCATAGCTATATCGCATAGCCTCATCGCGCATCGCATAGCGCGACTTTTCATCGCATAGCTCCATCGCATAGCTCCATCGCATAGCCTCATCGCGCATCGCATAGCGCGACTTTTTATCTCATAGCTCCATCGCTCCATCGCATAGCTCCATCGCGCATCGCATAGCTCCATCGTTCCATCGCATAGCTCCATCGCTCCATCGCGTTAAATTAGAAATGAAAGACGCGATGGCCCCTCTCGGCCATCATACATATGAATATAAAATTACATCTGAAGATATCAGGAGAGATTTAATGATTCATCGGAGAAAATAGTTATCGGCCTACCTCTTCACGTGTAGCATACGTTTGAGAAACACGGTATCAGAACAAATGAAAACTCTCAAATATTAACTCATATCTCTCTAAATAACAGATAAGAAATTTAGTTGCACTATGCTAATTCGTAGAAAATGTAGCTGGTCATAGGAACTGTTGAGTCTGTTGAAATCTTATGTTAGGTCAACAGGAGATTGTTAGGTCAACAGGAGACCTATATATTCAGTCTCTATATAGGTTAGGCTCAAAACGAGAAGCACACAAGTCGGTCGCCCTTGCATATAATATGTAGCCGTATAATCCTCAATGCGACATAAATCTTATTCAGAATACTTCTAAACTAGCACGGTTCGTAGGTAACCTAGGTCATAGGTTCTTGTAACCCTATGCACAATATAAATAAATTGGAAAAAAAACGTACTATTTTACAGTCGTTTGTCTTAAAAGTTGAATAATTGAAAAAAAAAAAACTAAGCCAAATTTACAAAAAGTGAGATAAATTTTACTAAATCACCTTATAAGTAACAAGCATGCCAACTTTCAAAAGCCTAGCATGAATACTTTTCGAGAAATAAACGTTTAAATCTCGGATATTGTAAAAAAATGAAAGGCTAGAAATCGGGCAAAATGTGTCCAGCTATACATCTGATGAATTAATCCAAATTTTTTGCTTGAATTCTATTGTCAAATTATCAGAAGTGGGATGCCGTCGAAAATCTGGAGTCGGCAAATATCTACATTTTCTATCTTCTGTACATTCGTCATTGAACCATTTTCCAGTGGATTTGGGAATTGTGTCGTCAGCAATTTCAATGAGCAGATCCGAGAACAGCTGTACAGGATCAGAGGCATGTGTAAACGAGTCATTCTGTAGTTTTTTTGAACAATCAGTTTCAAAACCAAGCCAATCGCCTTTCCTAAAATTATACCTCCTTGATGAAGGAGGATCATCAGCTCAATGAACAGATGGAAAGTTATCGCTTCCACAAAGGTCATCATGAACAGACCAAGTAAATTCTTCAAGTATAGTAAGGCCACAAGTAAGATATCTAATGCGGGATAGGTTTCTTTACCTGGATGTAAGTATATTTAAGAACCATCAGTAATAAATACACAAATAATTATTTGATGTAAAACCCTGAGAACTTTTCCTTTAAAGATCTCTTTGTAAGTATCCTACGACCATTACGATCACCTATCATTAAACTTGGTTTGAGGAGCTGATCATACAGATTCAGAAGTCCACCAAGACGGAAACAACCAGAAGAAGGTATATTTAACGAGCATAATGTAAAACTGTAAAACAGGATTTAAAGTAACACGAACTGCTACAGCTCGTAAATCCGTCTTCAAGGAAACATGACTATGTAAAAAAACCCTTGTAATAAGTATTGAGTAGCCGCCTGTAGCTTTTCCATGTTCTTTTGTAGCATAGGGATGATAAGGTTATATTGGCGTTCTTCAAATTTATCTTTATCTGCTTCTTTGGGACAAAAGCAGATTGTCATTAAGACCAAACATGCTGACGGTTTCATAATCTCGAACTGACAACTGAAGCTTACTTAAAGTTGGTCACACTTCTCTGCAATTCTATTGAGGGAGGAAGAGAGAGAGAGAGAATTAATAGCATTGAGTTCAGCAATATTTCAGCTACATAGCGAATTCTGTAGTGGAAGGGTCGGTGACTGAGCCTTGTGTCACAACAAGAGTTGAAGCCTTGCCTTTCAATGGACGCTCATTATGCTCATCACGCCCATAATTATGAAGCATAGGTGTACCGATGTTAAGAAAAGAGCTAGCATAAACTCTCGTGAGGTCACAAATCACATAATCTGGAGAGAAGTTCAAGTTACCATCAGAATGCACAGGTTTATTTTCACTACAACTATGATTGTCGCCTACTTCGAGCATAGGAGCATCCATGTTGGGAATTTGAACTCACAGTTGCTTGGGTAGCAGTGGGTGTGTTCGTCCATGTTGTTGTTGTTGTTGTGATTATATATATTTTTTTTATTTCAAGAATATAATTATTTCCCAACTTTCATACACCACAATGCCAGTGAGTATCATGTAGATGGAGATCTTGTAGAAGAGGGGTATGCAGATCGATGTAGGTCGTATAGAAAACATTGTTATGACATCCACTGTCATTGTTGTGTATGAAAATGTGGGAAATAATTATATTCTTGAAAAAAAAAAATATATAATCACAACAAAAACAACATCGACGAAGACATCCACTGCTACCCAAGCCACTGTACCTGAGCTGCTGTCGGCTCCACAACTTCAATGTTCTATGTTGTAATTAGAATCAGCTTTTTGATCATGTAGCAAAGCATTAGGTCTTTCTTTCTTCTAATCATGATCATTCCTGCTAACTTCTGCGGCTTCAACGGGCATTGGACTACAAATATCGGTGGACTTTTCACAATCTGCCTCATCACAGCGAGCCGAAAATCGGTTTTGGCTCTTGGACGTGTTTTAATATTTGGTGATTTAATTTTTCCTCTGATTAAGCCTAGCATTTGAGTGCCCTGCCATCAGGGCCCAATTTGTTCAGGCGCTGTCACCCACACATACGTCCGAATGGGAACTGGTTTCTATAAAGAGCGCTCTCTAAAAAAGGGAATCTTAATTTGCCTCAGTACAATGGTCTTTTTGTCTCCTGAAGAGCTTCCGCACGTATGAAGTTCTATTCGGGCCAAGTTTGCGTCATGTGGCGACTTTTAGAAACTCGTCACTTTCAGATATCTTTTAACATATAAAAACTCGCCACTCGTCACGCGACGCAAAAACGCGGCGAGTTTGGTTCCATCTATTAACATTAACAAAAGTCGCCAGTCGGCACGCGCCTGAAAAACACCGGCGCGCGACGGGTGGCGAATTTTGAATCATCGAATTTTCCAGGATTTTTGCCTTTATTGCGTATGCCTGGGGAGCATCAAGTCTCAGAATACTTTGTTATTTCACTGTCAGTCGCAATTTTGTTGATCCTCCATTCCTCAGTTCTCGAAACTGGAAGATCTCAAACAGACAAAAACATCCGTAAAGCTCTGAAATTTGATTTGCCGTTGTTGAGATGCAGTGTTTTATTCCGAATGAAAGCATGGTCCTGTTTGAAAATGACGGTCGGCAATAAGTACATGTGGATGTCGAAAATTTATAGTCCGATAGAAACCATTGGTCACCGTCAACAACGAATGTCGACAATAAATTTCTCGCCCCTACACTCGCGGTGTTTTATTCCGAAGATATTTTCAAGAGCACCTTTCTAAATATAGGTCCTAGCCTGCATCTAGATTGATAAGTTGACAACACACACAAACCAAGAAATATTACACATGATGAACGTGAATATTTCACTGGCATACACAGATACAGTACGGCCCACAGATACCTTGACCTCGTCACTAAAATACGCATTAGACGAGATCCAAAGACGACGGTGCATTAAAGCAGCTGAAAAGACCGCAATCATAAAAGTGGAGCCGCATTTTGCACGGTGAAGTCCAAAATGTTTATGTCCACGTTAATTGGATGAGATTAAAATGAGCTTTGATAGCTAGAATTGCATGATGGAAGCACTCCCCAGAAGCACTCCCGAGATTTGAAACAGAAATTTTGCATGCAAATTGGATCACCACGGGACCTGAGCCTGGCTTACTTCCAGTCCAACTTTGAACTGTTTTTGATGTCGGCCTACATGCTATCATACGGAAGCATAGAAGGAACATGGATTTATTTTTTTTTAACCCTATCTAGCCTGAACTTTTTAGGACCTGTCCAGGCCTGGGGTGCCGAAATGGCCCCCCTTAATTATTTTGCTTACCCCTTGAGCTAGGAG
>JAVTVY010001230.1:0-32265 GCA_036873755.1 Hanleya hanleyi
ATCCAATGCTGGAGCCTTTATTGAGGCGAAATTTTAGTGTTGAAGAGTAGGCACCATCCTTCATAACTGTCACTCATACAACAATCAAATTTCCCCTATTCAATAATATTGCCAACACCTATATAACACATCAATGAAGTTATCCCTCCTCACTAGGCCCTACACATATACGCCTTTATCTTCATTCGTGAGATGGCTTTCTTCATCCTTGCTTCAAGCGTTTCAGATATCCAAGTTTGTGATAAATCTATGTATGATAATATGATTCATGCCTCAGTCAGTTCAGCTCGAACCATATATGCTATATATGTTATAAAGTTTCATGCATCAATCAGTGTTGTTTTAACCATATATGGTATGGAGATTGATGAAGATTCATACATCACTCTGACTCAGTGTTGTTCTAACCATATATGGAATAGAGAATGATGAAGATAATCAGTGTTGTTCTAACCATATATTGTATGGAGATTGATGAAGATTCATACATCAATCAGTGTTGTTCTAACCTATATGGTATGGAGATTGATGAAGATTCGTACATCACTCAGTGCTGTTCTAACCATATATGGTATGGAGATTGATGAAGATTCATACATCAATCAGTGTTGTTCTAACCATATATGGTATGGAGATTGATGAAGATTCATGCATCAGTCAGTGTTCTAACCATATATGGTATGGAGATTGATGAAGATTCATACATCACTCAGTGTTGTTCTAACCATATATGGTATGGAGATTGATGAAGATTCATACATCACTCAGTGTTCTAACCATATATGGTATGGAGATTGATGAAGATTCATACATCACTCAGTGTTGTTCTAACCAGATATGGTATGGAGATTGATGAAGATTCATACATCACTCAGTGTTGTTCTAACCAGAAAGGGTATGGAGATTGATGAAGATTCATACATCATTAAGTGTTGTTTTAACCATATATGGTATGGAGATTGATGAATATTCATACATCACTCAGTGCCGTTCAAACCATATGTAGAATAGAGAATGATGAAGATTCATACATCACTCATTGTTGTTCTACCCATATATGGAATACAGAATGATGGAGATTCATACATCACTCAGTTCAGCTCGAACCATACATGCTATATATGGTATAACGATTCATGCATCAATCAGTGTTGTTCTAACCATATATGGTATGGAGATTGATGAAGATTCATACATCACTCAGTGCAGTTCTAACCATATATGGAATAGAGAATGATGAAGATTCATACATCACTCAGTGTTGTTCTAACCATATATGGTATGGAGATTGATGAAGATTCATACATCACTCAGTGTTCTAACCATATATGGTATGGAGATTGATAAAGATTCTTGTATCAATCAATTCTGTTCTAAAGGTTCAATAAATGTAACTGCTTGTTTAATGATCAAGTTAGATGAAGTATTATTAGTCAGTTAATATCTATGTGTACACATTGAAAGGAGTGTATATTTTATAAACATTTCTCATCTTTTACACTGAGCAAATAATTATATGAAATTGTCAGTCACATATATTATATGATCTTGAATTTAAAAAGATAGATTTCTTATAGAATTTTATATCTTTATTGTATTGGTGTCCTGTATCAGAACACTGCTACATACTGTGTAACATTTATCCTGTTTCGATAGGTAGTTTCTCTGTGTGAATTTGCTGATTTTTTATCATCTCAAATACACTCTTAAATACCAGATTGCAAAAAAACAGACTTTACCCTATAATGGTTCAAGTCCCTTTGTTTCATCTTCATTTAGAATAAGAACTTATGTTACAATATGTTTGCTGCATGTATGAGTGATGTCTCCATATGATGCTTGTCTCGTAAGGTTCATTAAATTTATAGTTATTGTTGGAAGTTGGTATTGAACAAAATTTCTCTAACTATGGCCAAATACACACAGGATGACTGACTACAGTGCTCCAAATGAAATAGCCTTTCATTTCTCCAACCATTTCTAAACCATTATTTGCACTTCATGATACACACACACACAGAGAAAAAGGATTGAAGGTGTACACTTTGGAAACGTGAAATAGGTGGAGTCTCCCAGTGTTTATTTGGTATGGAGTGAAGAAAATCAGTACTCGGCAAAGGCTGGAGTTGACTTCTGTCTGTAAAAACCTGACCGGTTTCGATCGATGTGATCTCATCAGAGGTTGTGTGTGAATGGCCATTCGGCCGCTTTATATAGTGGAGAAATACCGTAGGCCCGTGTAGGCCGGTATGTATCGTAACTATGTGACCGTAGGCCGTTGTAGGCTGGTGAGCGGCCCTGTTGCTATGGTGTAGGCCGGTGTGGGTCAATGATTGACATGTCGGCCGTAAGCGTGGGCCGGTGGGGGTATATTGGCTATAGTGTAGGCCGGTAATATAATCCGTTACGTAGTGATATGACACAATGAATGGTCTCCAAAAAAGGGGGGGGTGAATGGTCCAAATAAACGGAAGAAAAAGCAAAGGTTGGTGAATAAAGATTAATTTATTATGTTGAATATGTTTTTGTTTTCGTTATTCACATGCATTTACAGACTTCCGTAGATATGACGTGTAAAGTCTTAAAAGTTTAGAAGACTGGCTAGTAGCGAGTCCCAATCTGTGTCGGCCTGAGGTGGGGTGTCGAGGTCCGAGGTCGTCTCGATGTTTGAGCAAATCATCGATTCCTTGACAAAGTCATTAAGTGATGACTGGGCTGGTCGATCGACTGGGTCTGCAATCTGTGGTGGACTAGCTTCAGTGGGTGTGACCACAGGCTGCGGAGGGGTCATACCACTGGATGCTTCTTCCTGGGGTGTGGTGGTGGCCCCAGTGAGGTGGTTAAACGAGGGGCAGTTCGTCCCCTAGACTTGCCGACTGGAAAAAGCACCTCAACTGATGTTTATGGTAATCCCTTTTGCGTTTGTAGGTCTTACCGCAGTGGCAGGTGGTAAACCCTCTTTTTAGGTGGTGGATACGTCGATGTCGGTATAGTCCGTAACAGGTCGGCGTATTCCTTGCCGCATAATTCACACTTACGTTTCATGTTGCAGTGTGTGGCGTGATAGTTAGGTGTGTCCATAGTAACGTCATTGTGACAGTGAATCATCCGGTTGTGAAGCTGTCATTGTAACGCCATAGTGTTTATTGCGTTGGAGAGTGGCGTCACTTGGTGTAAGTGGCTATTGTGCGCTACGAGTGTGTGGCGAGACAAAGGAATGTCTGTACTCTCTGTAGTTTGGCCGGAAAGGATAAGCGCAACTTTGGAGGTAGGTATATATGGTAAGGAGAGAATAATCAAAGTTTGCTTAGTCCTTTTCGTTCAAGCCGATGGGTGCTCTCGTGTGGAGTTGATAGATCCAGTAACGCTCTCGAGCTTGGCGTGATTTGGTGCTAGCTTCGAGATCTGGGTCTGATGTCATTACTTCGATAATGTGGAAGCTAATGTGGTCAGTCGTGTGGCCGGCTGACCAGAAATGAAGTGGTGCTGGGTTTAAACTATGATTCCGTGTGTCATTGTAATGTTGACACACAACTTAGACTACGCTACAATAGCAATCTCATTGGCAATTGTTGCACCCGCAATGTGATCTATTTACTCACATGCACCAAATGCTCCAAACAATACGTTGGAGAAACCAAGAGAACCTTCCACGAACGTATCCGAGAACATTACAATGACACACGGAATCATAGTTTTAACCCAGCACCACTTCATTTCTGGTCAGCCGGCCACACGACTGACCACATTATCGAAGTAATGACATCAGACCCAGATCTCGAAGCTAGCACCAAATCACGCCAAGCTCGAGAGCGTTACTGGATCTATCAACTCCACACGAGAGCACCCATCGGCTTGAACGAAAAGGACTAAGCAAAACTTTGATTATTCTCTCCTTACCATATCTCCCAGTGTTTATTGTTGATATGTAAAGCATCTGGCACAATTTGGTGAGATTTTGGCCCCTTCAGGTGTGGTTTGGAGTGCCAAAATGAAAAATCGCATACGGTACGCAATAAATTGTTCAGTTGGATTGAAATGTATTATCTTGTCAACAACATCGTCAGGTACCCCCGGTAGTGGATTTGTTCAAAATTATCTATTTCGAGTTGAAAATGGCATATTTTCTTTCCATAAACATATAAGCTAGTTCAGAATCAAGGTAAACTTTACCCTGAAATACTGGTAGTGTCAATAGTTATTTATTGGCCGAAAACTGTTTTGGTTCTGGATCGGAAAATAAGGTGCAGTTTTCACCTCAAAACAGTCGATTATGCACGAATCCACTAGATGATGCTAATGATGTTATTAGATGAGTGAGTAATAGGGTTTAAAGTCGTTTTCAACCTTGTTTCATGCAGTCATATCACGACGGTGCCTACATGTGCCAAAACACGAGAGTGCTCACAGTTCCTATTACCCTGGACACTGATCAACCCAGCCAGTACAGCACCCGGTCACCCATTCAAGTATTGACCAAGCTTAGCGTTGCTTAACTTCGGTGATCTGACGAGAACCGGTGTGTCCAACGCTATGAGCCATACCTGATTTTATTAAAAAACCCCGACACCCAGGGCATGAAAATTTCTCTAAAAATATAACGTGGAAATATACATCAAGCTAACTGATACTTCATTTTGGCACTCCAAACCAACTGCACCTCATGGTGATCAAAATCTCACTGAACTGCGCCAGGTCCTTTGAGTCAATTCATTATCCATTGACCTTAATTCCATACTACAAAGACTTTTGAGCTATCAACACCTTAAAAGTGTTTAGTTTTCAACACTTCATTTTTGTATGTAGAGATATGGGTCATCCTGTGAAAATTGTGCTGGTCTAAACACAAACAATTGACATTTAGGAGTGAAAACTCCCATTATATCTGTCATTATGTTCACAGAAACATCATGAGATAGTGAAGTTGATCCTAAATGCTACTGTTTTTGAATTATCTATAACTATTGTTTTTTATTTAATTAATCAGGTGCTACACCCTCCCCCCTTTCTCCAGCTACTTCAGACTGTTTGAGTAGATCTCCTTGGTCAATGGAGACGAGATGAATTCCCAATAGCCAAGGCTATTACCAGAATTATGATTATAAGCTTCATGTGTATGATGATTGATTATACTGCTTGTCTCATTTAATATGTGTAATGTGATAATAAATACAGATTATTTTTTACATCTTTTTTGGTGTCTTGTGTCTATAATCAGCAATTGGCAACAAACCAGGCAAAGTCATAAAAGAACGTGATTAAATTATTGAAATGGGAAGAGAGAAAACAGATGATTCACAGAGACAATGATGATCGTTGACACAGTTCTGCAAGTAACAACTGGCTGACAAGCAGTTGCTAAGACTTGCTTTTAAGTTTTTGTGGATATTTCTCATCTACCACAACCATGCTTGGTGCCAGTAAACTTATTCTCTGTATCACTGTTCACCAGATTCATCCTGCTCATCATTCACATATGTAATCCTACCCAGACCACCCATGGGAAGAAGTTCAGACAAATATTCAACAAATACTGTTTTTTTCCTATGAAAACGGCGTGGCGCATAAATTTCAGCATCGTTCTGTTGAATCATTCTGTTTTATCTTTAGCCCTTGGGTCTTATGAGGAAGTCTGCTTCTTGATCCTGTGAAGCTTGCACAATTTGGTAATGACATTTCAATCGAAACTCTGGACATCATGATCGTGCACAAAGACATGTAAGATTGGATCCTCTGTCTTTGCAACAGCGTGGTATCTTGATTCTTGTAAATGGTGGTCAATCGCTTTTCAGACTTCGGTGGATCACTCGGATTGCCATTTGAGTTGATGCTGGACAGTCTAATATCTGTCTCATCGTAGCTAATCTCTGATTTGTGGCTCGACAGATTGGTACGGAAAGGTAAAGTTTATTGACAATTGGGATCCTAGTATCTGGCAATGACACAATCATTGGCCATTATCATAAAATGAGAAGGCAATGGTGACAAGCTTCCATACAAATTGGCAGTATTGCAACCCGAAGCCTAAAGAGCTTCACAATTGGTGATGACACAACACTAAGTGTATTTTACGTCATCCACCAGAGAATTGTGAGCATTTTGGTGGTTCCACGTTGAAGACTACACTCATATACTCAGACGTGTCACCACGTCCCTTACTCTCCTTGTTCCCCCACTGATTCAAACCGCCTGATGTGTTGATAGCTGTGTTATCCAATGTTTGCTGAAATGCTTGATTCTCATATTAACACTTATAGCTGGACACTGCAAACAAAAATACAAACTAATATATGCACAGTCTGGGTTTGAAATAGGCTAAACTTTCCTTGAACTGCGTGAGGCCACCAGCCTGGTGCCAATAGCGTTTGAACTCCGCCTCCCTCCAGGGATATCTGACACATTGAAGACAGTTTGAAGTTATGATGTCAGAGGAGGAACAAGGTGTCGGGGACGAAGTGAGGCAAGCTGGTATATGAGCGTACTTGATGCCATAATTCTCTAAACTGTATAATATTAATGGCATCCTGCCAAATTCAAATTTCCCGTTGTGTTGTCAGCACATTCAGCAAAGTCCTCCAAGTTCACAACTTTGCTGTCCAGCAGCTCTTGGGAGGTTTAAGACATGTTCTGAAAAACAGCTGGTGCGTTTGTTAGACCAAACGGCATACCATCAAATAACCACCAAGCTCAAAATGTACTAATTTCACTTTTCCCAAATGTGGACATAGAGGTCGCCTCGCCTGTTCACTTTTGAAACCTTCAACCACGTTCACGTCTTCAGTTAACCAGAAAGTCTTATTGTGTTAATTTCTGTTATCCTTACTGTTTCTACAACTAACAACATTTATTTGTTGTTATTTTTTTTGTAAGAAGTTTGATCAACAGCCAGTTGGCAAGATCACCCGGGAATTCCGTGTAAGGAAGAATGGCCAGAGAAAAGAAAGAGGAAAAAGAAGTTTTCTCTCAAGGTTTAAATGACCATGTCAATTAAAAGGTTCGGCATTTTAACAAACCGACAACCAGAAACCACCAATATCACCCAAATATTTAAAAATCACTACCAAATACGTCGCAATCATGGTCATCACCTCTAACATATGTCAAGGTATATTGTATTGTCCGGTAAACCGATAATTCTTGAAACTAAGCACCTCTGAATAACCCAGAGGATGCCTAATTATTATAGGATGCCCAAGTACACAGGACCGCCGTGTATTTCGTACGATTGCACAGTCAATAGCAAGTAATATTAATAAATGTTTAATATAAAGTTTCTTCAAATTCAGTTTGACAGGAACGAATACTCGTCTGGTGCCTACACATGGGACAGTGAAGTGTCGAACTATACACCTATAAACATATCGTGACTAGTTTTTATGTAATATGTCGGTATTGTTAGAGGTGCAAGAGTCTAGTAAAACTGAGTTATTTGGGACTTTAAGATCGAGTTAGCGATCCCCAATGCTACGTTTATGGACACAGTGGCATGATGAGAGGGCACCATAAGAAAATATTTACAAGAGAATAATTGTGAATTGTTTGGCAGCGATTGGTTTTTGATATGAATTTTAGCGTATTTCTTACGTTTGGTGTTTCATTGTCATATTTTGATAGATCGGTAATGTCCTTGTTGACACAGCTCGTCGCTAGATAGGTGAAATATTCATGAATTTGACGTTCAATTCAAAACATTTGGGACAATTACTGTGTTTCGATTAAAAATTCCGATGTCGTATGTATGTGGATTATTAAAAACTCAAAAGAAGAACTATATGGTAAAGGACACTTGTCGTACAGACATCCACACTACTAATATACTATTCCTCGATATTCTTGAACAGCTTAGCCCATTGAAAATATCGGCGCTTATTAAAACTGGTGATTTTATTCCTAACTGTTATCTGTTTATGATATATGGTGAAATTCTACTGTATCCCTTGCCCCGAGGTTCACCCTCTGTGCATAGTCATTATGAGCTATAGTATCTTTTTTAATTGTCTGCTTACAAGCGCTTTTTTTCTATCGGCGTCGGGCCTTAAAAGACTGATATTCAGAATAAGAAATTGCCTTCTGTCACCACCATGTTATTTTATTCCTAACCGGTATATTAATGTCAGCAGGATCTCCTAAGTTGTACTTTTTGTAAGGGATGTAATTCTTGAGATGTTTCTTGCTTATAGAGATCCTCGAACATTTCATTAATATTATGTATCGGAATTTGGGAAACGCAATATACAAACAACAAATAGGCATCACAATGCGCACCACTTTTCGTAGACATATATCTGTTCTTATATGTACATGTATCTCATACGAATACGCTTGTATACTGAAATTGTCAAAAATAACCGTTCTAGGCCCTTCCTTCTCACTGATCAACACTGTAGACAATTTATTTAGATAATCCTTACGCCATCGACCCAAAAGTGTCCAGGGTAGAAGATGATTTAGGGGTGGGGTAGCGAAATGTGTGGTCTCTATATTTGACAACATGCTTTAAGTATCTCATACACATGGTGAGAAACAGACTTTTGTCGAAACTAGAAATACTGCGTTAATAGCTACTTGAGGAAAATATCAGAATTATCGCTCTATATTCTCGTCACAAAATTAAACTATCAGTATGCTTTTACACGTTTACGGGGTGATTCAAAATCAAGCGAAACGGGAATGGAAAAGCGACCCATCCGTAATTTCCTCGTCGGGTTAAATAAATATCGCTGTGATCACCTGTTTGAAGATGTGTATGATTAGAGCGATCAGTACGGGAACTGTTTGGAAGTAAGGACGGCTGAGACATTATCTGACCTTGTTTTTTTAGATATATGAAGCATGAGTAGGGACATTGTTTTTGAGATATATGAAGCATGAGTAGGGACAATGAAAGCTTCTTCACTCCTGCATAGACACAATGTTTTCGCCTGAGTTAAAGACGGCAAACAAACGTCTCGTTGACCGACTTTCACTCCAGAGGCGTCCATTGTGTGACGGATGTTAGCCAACTAGATGTGTGCTTCAAAGGATTACCAAGAAAGGAGGTGTTCGGTTTGACCGTACTTTTTTCCTTATTGTGTTGTGTTTATAAACCGAAATATAATTTCCTCTCGTTTACTTTAAAAGTTATTAGCTTGAGAGAGAAAATACTGAATTTTCATATTCTCAACTTGTCAAAAAAATATTACGAGTGATAGAAAATAAGCATTTGTTTGTTTTTGCAATTTTTGGCGATATTCTTGAAGGGAATTCCCTTCATATATAAAATATGACACCTTTAACCAAAACGAGTCTTACATATCAAAATGCGGTAGGTTTGATCCAAAATGATACTGACGAATCGCTTTGGTTAAAGGTGTCATATTTTCATAATATTGAAATATGTAAAAACGCTTGTAATGCTCTGAAAGGGTGTGGTTCACCGCCATTCGGCACATGATTCCTCAAGTTGATAAATGTGACAGCTGCTTGGCCGAATGGTTAGAGTGTCGGACTACAGATTAAAAGAAAACGGCCAGTTTGGTTCGAATCCCCGAGAATTTTTTTTTTTTCAATTTTTTCCTTTTTACTTATCTTCTTTTTGGACTTTAAAGTGCAATAGTGACGTGAAATAAAGACAGCGAACCCCTAACGCACATAATCCCTTATTTTATTATAATTCGTTAATAGAATTGCACACAAACAACTCCACACACACAGCCAGACCACTTGTTCAGTGATCGAATATTCTGACGATCCAGCAGAGTAAAAAATTGATTGTTACACATACATAATTTCGTCTTATGGCAGCGGAAAGTTGTAACTATGAATTGAACAGTTATAAGGTTAAACGTGTCTTATATCAAGGCCTTTATTAAGGAAATGACCCTCAACAAGTGGTGACGCTTGCTTTCCCAGGTGATTATGCATGTGCCAATATGTTTGTTTGTTTTTTTTTGTGTTTTTTTTGCAGTTACTTCCTTAATTATTGTTCGCCGAACTTTTGGCAGCGGTTTATATATTAATATAACTGATTATTGTTCGTAAATATCTGGGTCGTTCATGAAAATACTAATGGTAACCGTATAAGAATATGAACCAGAATTTCCCATTAGACTGGCCTCGCCTGTCTGCCAAAGAGTTGGGAAACACCTCAGCATTACGTCACACTTTACCGGCCGGCTCGGAGCGAGACAATAGAGCAGCAGAGATTGACTCTGAAGGGGAAAATATCCACCTAAAGCCAACACCTCCTTTTGGTTCTTGTGATGTTTTCAGAAATATGCAGTGAGTAAATCTACCTATGAAATCATATGACTTCTTTTAGTACTCCGGCATGGTTTTCCATCGCTCTTTTAATGTTACGTATTCACATTTGGTGTCACCTTTCTCATTCATTTTTCTTCAAAACGCCCCAAAACGTCTACATTTGTCAAACTAAACACTTATATGGAAAATGGACAACCAGTGAAATAATTGTTCTAAGCTCAAAATTCAAGTAATTGTAAATAATCACCAGGAAAATTACTTCCATACGAGTGGGGAAAATATCCTATCAAATTTCGGTACCTGATATAGATTACCTGTTGCCCAATGAAGAACGAACCTCAAATAAATATCTTGAGAAAAGAAGACTCAACCTAAATACATACACCAAGAAAAATGTGGTCAAACAGGTCAACCTCGACAAGATTGGGAGACCGTTTTCCGACAATGGAGTACCTTCATCTTCCAATATATTTTGTCATCAAACTGACGATGTTTTATTCTTGCTTTATATCTCAAAAGTATTCACAAACATATAGGTCTCCACAGCTGTAAGTTTAGTTCCAAGATCAGACTGACAATTTCATTTTATATTACCTTGATATCCCTAGCGTGGGTTATGTATACATTACCCTATATATTTCGACACCACACCCCTAAAACCACCTCTCATCCCCAGAAACCCTTGTCTCGACGGACTGTGGTGTAATCCATACATAGGTGACGCGGTGAGGGATATATACCCTTTCACTGGAAAACACTGGTAGTCTAGATGGAGTATAATATTTGGACACATACTTGTCAACATGAGCAGTGTGACTAACGTCATAGGACCTACGAAGTAGGGTAGGCATTAGGACTCCGACGCGAACTCAACTCTTGGAAATTCCCACCCCCAATCCTGCCTATATTAAGATGAGCACTGCCCAAGTCAGAATCACCAGAAATTCTCATCAAAATTAGGTCAGCTCAGAACTTGCTGATAACAGTCCCCCAATGCACCTTCATGTCAAAAATCAATGTTCTAATGTCAACGGTTTCTCCTTATTTTGCCGACGAGAGGATTCGGATGGACTCACTGACTGACTGACTACCGGACAATTTGCAGATGGTAGCCTACTTCGTTGGAAAATGGTTAACTCTCACGACGACTATAGGACAAGAGAGTAGACAATTGTAAATAGCAATATACCAGAAGGACCTGCATATTGTGTAAATACATATATCTCGCCTAGTAGCATTTGTCAGATACTGTGACAAATGTGACGGTTTCAGTCAAAGCCACAAAACATTTAAACATCAAAAAATCAAAGACGGCTATTCTACCAAATAATTTAATTTCTCAAATTTTGTTATAATTTTGAACACGACCGACAATACGATTGTAGCGTACAAGATCTCTGACGCTACCTTTCGTAATCTGTGTCTAATTCCGCTTACCTCGAGGCAATATACGGTTTGTGTATTTAAATGATCTGTCACAATTAAAACGTAACTGAGATATATTACACTCTGGATAATGACCTGGTAATTCAATTGGATTCATGAGTTATGCATTCGTTTCAAAACAAGGTCAAAGCTGCTATTCACAAAGGGCTGATATACGAGAAACGATTTCTGACTTCGACTGTACTCAACAATTTGATGCACTACATGTAGGACACCGATTCATTCTAAAAACTTCTATTCCAGTTCATACTTTTTTCCAGTTTTTACACCTCAGCCCATAGGGCTGCGGGGTCTTGTCGTTGCCATGTACATCCGTCCGTCCGTCCGTCAACATGTGTTCTTGTCCGCTGAATATCTGCAGATCTATTAAGTCGGGCCTGACCAAACTTTGGTGAGAGCTTCCTGTATGGCGACTGATGAAATGATTAGGTTTTCAGATGGCTATGATGATTTTATGATTTTTAATTATTTTTTATTGTTTATTGATGCTCACCTTGTGCACTGCTATCTATGCCCATCAGGAACCCTTGGTTGTATGTTGCATTGTGACTTTTGAGGGTTCTCTGATTCCAAGAAGCTCTGTGTAGCGGTCCATTCGAGATTTAGACCATCTGGAGATATGCCCATCGGGAACCCTAGGTTGTATGTTGCATTTTGACTCTTGAGGGTTTCCGGATTCCAAGAAGCCCTGTAAAGCGGTCCATTCGAGATTCAGACCATCTGAGATATGCCCATTGGGAACCCTTGGTTGTATGTTGCATTTTGACTTGTGAAGGTTCCCCGATTCCTGGAAGACCTGTGTTGCGGTCCGTTCGAGATTCACACCATCTGAGGAGAATGGTTATCATTGGATGGAACCTCAAGGCTTTAAGTTAATTCACAAAACTTGCTACTGCAGGCTCTGGTACTTTAAATCCCCAGCAAGTAGGCCAGTAAAGTTTCTGGAGGTTTAGCAGATTCTTGATGTGACAGGGGCAGTGGCATCTAATTATTTTAGGCCTGTATTCAAGAATATCTTTAATTTGAAAACAAACTGTTTTGCTGCTTCTTTATTGAAAACGTGATTCCCAGTTGCTTCTCAATTCACACATTATTGTGATATATGGGCGGCATGTCTGGATACGGATTAGAGAAACTATAACCAATTTTTAGATGGACTTTGATGCGCTTATGGTGTGCAACAAGTATACGGGTGGTAAAAACAGTTTGGGTCCAGTTTTTGACAGTTAACAACCAACCAGCGTGATAAGTGAGGTACATATTTTAGCCTATTAAATTTCATTCTGGTGGTTTAATAGCACCACTCATGCATGTGTCTCGGGCAGTTGAGCGGGATAAAAATGAAACTCTTGAAAATGAAACAATACACTAACAGGTATGTTTTCGCCTATTGGTGTGCTGATCCAGGAAGAAAATCCATATTTTGTGTGTTGCAGGCTTCTATGGGACTATGCAGTCAGGTTGTTATTGTTAGTAGTTTGCTGATAAACAGCGGTCCCTTCTGCCCGCTGCCAACTTACATAATTTTATCGAGCAAAGGACCCACACCAATTTTGAACCTGTTTGCGTACCTCGAGCTTATCCCCCCTCCCTTTCAAATAATAATGATAATGGTGGGCATATGTCGATATGTTTCTATGCCAATAACCTGTTATCATGCTTGCTCATGCATGATCTTTCTTGCCACTGATCAAGCTACACTTTCATGCATGCTGTAATCCCGCCGCAGCGCTCGCGTTATGCAACTCGAGTCTATTATATGTATGGTACATACATGCATATCACGCAAACCATATCCTACATGGCCAGACAAAAATCGGGCTGAGGGGTCAGCGCGCCTTTTAGGTGCTTGCAATTCATGTTTAATTTCTATTCCAGTTTTATTCCAGTATTATACTCTGAATTTCTGTGAAAAAGATTGAATTGTTGGTCTTCGAAGTTAGAGTTCTTAGACTGTCAGATAGTCTCAATATATCAGGATATATTTTTGTGAGATGATGTTCAACTCTACCTCTTCGCCGATATGCCTTAGGAACCTTTTCGATTCGTCATATCACGTTAGTTTATTTCCTTACTACCTGTAGTACCCGTTGATAACAATCAGTATGAGAACGATTGAAGGCGAGTTGATCAACAAAAGTATCTGGTGATATGTTCCGAACTAGATGTAATAAAAAGTATAGAACAAAATCACCACATGTGTAATAGTTGTCCCGCTGGAACTGAACGTTATTAAACGTGTAAGATTGTCAATTACTCACTAGACGAATTAAGTGTTATTAAAGATTGGGGATGCCCATATGAATCGAAGAAATATCCAATGTCTCCGCGAAAATAAAACAAAACCCAATGACTCCCATTCACGTGATAATTGTCGGTGTTCATGACACAACCGCACTGTCACACGCGTATACGAGTCTGATCTGCCGGAAATACTCTTTCAATATGCCCTTCAAGGTATGGTCCTAAATGTATCGCGCAGAGTAACTCGTTGGTATTCATCGTTGGGTGTCGATTATGTTTCTAATATTGTCCGCTTCCAAATTAGAGGGACATTCAGCGTATGCTATGCCATTTGTACTTTCTGGCAGTGCCTCCCCAAAGGTGACCTTCAGTGGAATGTCGGCTCTGCTTGGAAAGTTTGAAGCGTTTGCAGTCTCGAACAATGGGTCTAAGATACATGTAACACGTACAAAGCGTATTCTGCGCGAAAGTCTCCGGGCACTATGTATTTCCAGAAATCGCTTCTCGTTTTTCCAATGACGTCGAACAGACCCAGGTGAACTCAGGAACAGTTAGACTTTTCGGAGTATGTAGCAAACTTTGTTTGGAAAGGTCGGCTGGTGGATTTAATCAATCACCAAACATCGAGAAACTGGTGAGATTGAAATGATGGAAGTTGAAGGGGTTGAGTTTATAGTCTCCGTTCGCGGCTTTCGATGTGACGATTACTAAACTGGAAGGTGTTACGGATTGAGACCTAACATTCCAGTTGTACAAAACCGGTCCGACTGGTATGGTAGACATCCGCACCTCTGTCTGAGTAAACTGATATGTCAAAGTAATTTCTCGTAGAGCCTGGACGTGAACCAATATAACGCCGGAGTTCAACCGAACTTTCAACACTTTGAAATAGATAATCTCTATAACTAGTTTATAAGGTGAGTTTTCCGCGACTGACATGAAGATGAGCTGCGGTAAAGCTCGGTACAATTTCACGTAAATCTCAATTCCGGTGAGTAGGTAGATCGAGCTTGATAGAGTAAATCTTATAAAATTGCGCCTTCTTTTTCAAATGCTCTGCTCCTGCTTATTTCAATCTGTCTAAAGAATAAACTGGCCAACTGTGCCGAATGTGAAAATTTTCTATCTAGAAGATCGCTAGAATCTTTAACGTATAGCTGCGATGCAAGCTGCGTCTTTCCATATCTCCTGCAGAATACAGCACTGTTTCGTACGGAAAGTTGGCTGTGTTGCATCGTAATATCTACTTGCGACCACATCGACAGTAATAATGTATTTACGGGATCTCATCTTCTCTTTCTGTGAGGAGATTTCCATCCTTTCGTATTACCTTGGCTTTAACGTAAGGCCCACCCTGCGTCTAAGCTTTGTATAATCAATACCTTGCCCAGAAGATGAAAACTCTTCTTGTGAGTGTGGTTTGTGAATGTGGTCTAACCTCTATGTGATACAATCGCTCCATCGCCGTTTGTTCCGGGAGAAGACAAAAGAGAGTTTATTCCCTAGATTAAGATAGCGTGAACCCTAATAATTCCGAGTTTATCAGATGAAGGAATTTCTCATTCAAATGAAGTGTAATCGATGAAGGCTGGGTGAGGAATGACGCCGCTTCATCTCGTTCATACTTTATATATCTGCCGAGATACCGGAAATCGCTTAGGATTGTTGGAAGGTAGTGCGGCGATGAACAGACACCAGTGTTAAAATTGCTGTTCATACGTGTGTTCACATTTCAACTCGTCGTGTGTAACACTTATTGAATGCCTAATATTATTGAACGCGTAAAAGCGTACCATTGTGCGATAAGTGTTCACACATTTGAACACATATTTCCTAGTTTTAAAATACTTATCATAATTTCTCTAAGAACGGCCATATTGGCAATTTCGATAACACTGTAGTGATTTGTTTCACACATTTTCACATTTTACAGAAGTGTTCAGATTGGAATACTAGCCTTCACTTTTTGACAATGTCGTATACAGGGTATGCATAGAATACTATAATACTTTCACGAGTGGACGTTTAAATAAACCACCAGGCGACCAAGCATGGGAGACCTCTTTTGACGGATTTAATTCCCCATTTCATTCATAAAAACTCGCTGATTTCTGTCGGATTCGACATTGGTGTGGATTTTGAATATACATAGAAAGGTAGCATGCGGCATGGACCGAGTACGCGGACAAAGAACAGCTGCTTTGCTGGGGAACAAAGAGTGTACAGTATGGAGCGGGGAAAATAGCCACAGCATGTACTCTCTAAAATAATTCGATTGAAAATTCAATCTATAAGTTTGGAATTAGTGACCAATCTATTCGATTAAATATTCCATCTATTAGATTGAAAATTTCAATCTAGTACATTGAATTTTCTGTCTGCAATTGATACATTTTATCGTTTCCAATCCATTAGATAGAATATTTTCAATCCAATAAAAAGATTGGTCACTAACTTCAATCTGATAGATTGAATTTCAATCTAATTATTTTAGATACATAAAAAGTAAATATACTGATTCCTATTGTCACAGGATGTTGGAAGTTCAGCGGACAACTATGCATATGCGGATCTATTGATAAATTAGGGAGACGTATTTCGAGCATGAACTCGAACAGAAATAGATGCCTGGCTAGGGCATAAAGAGGATTGATGTCCTATTAAACTATAGTTTACTGAAAATCGATGGAGCGAGAATGGAAGTGGCATATATATTATCTTACACAGATCGTATGAAACGGGATGACAATAGATAATTGGGACAGCGCAAATGAACGCATATATATGCATTTTCACACGGTATTGACAAAAGTTCGCTAGAACAAAGGGTGGTTGAGATCACAAAGGGACTGAGGGTTCACGAGAACAAACGACCAAATAGGGTCAAAAGAACAAAGGGTCAAAGAAGGTAAAAAATTTACGAGGTTAACAGTTAATTCACGAGGCCGACTGACGTCACTGATCCCCGATCCCTTTTCACACTTCACATGTGGCATGAGAGATGTCTTTTTCAACTACTTGCTTCAACATTCAAAGTATCCAAGTAAGGTTATTTCGAGAGTTTTCTCAGTCGGTCTGTTTAATTACCGTATCGTAGATAGTGGTGTATGGAACTTGGTGTTCTCATTCCATGCTCATGAATAGCGTGTTGACGAACCCGACATATTTATTTGATCTGAAGAGTTTACTCAGTCTTACAATGTTTATGTGTGCTTCTCTGTCTGCGCTGTGTTTGCTCTTATGCTGGTCAACAATGTAAGAGCAATATATTTCAGTGCGTTTCCTCAAACTGCGCATGACTGGAGCGATCTGACTGACAGCTATCCTGAGAGGATCGGAGAGATCAACTGTCTTATATTCATGCATCGAATTAACAGAATCACTTCTATGAACGAAGTTCAATAGTATTTACGCCTTGTATTTCAGTGGGAAACCTGGAAAAAACGTGTTGACTTTTCTGTTAGCTAGGGGCAATGAGTGGACACCTGTTATTAGCACTCTTTTCAGAGGGAGAAGAACTTAACACGACTGGGTTGCAGGTTTTCTAACCCTGCTACGTAACGCAACTAAAACTCATGCACGACGACGAATGACATCCAGACCCATCCTATATCGCCTGAACAAAGCGTTGCCCTACGCCCTACCTGTTATTAGCACTCTTTTCAGAGGGGAGAAGAACTTAACACGACTGGGTTGCAGGTTTTCTAACCCTGCCACGTAACGCAACTAAAACTCATGCACGACGACGAATGACATCCAGATCCATCCTATATCGCCTGAACAAAGCGTTGCCCTACCCCACAACTACTAGTACACGTCTTCTGAATGCTTACATGATAATACATTTAAATGATTTATTGCAACTAAGGAAGGAAACTTATCTCCAATGTGGATAAAAAATGTCCTAGCTGGGTTAAAAGATAGGAATCGGACACTCGTAGCCACCAGACAGTCTTAGCCTCCATCGCCCCACCCCTATAACCTCAATGTATTATCAAAGCTTACTTCATAATAATTTATATGATACAGGCACTAACCGCGGCGCACTCCCCCCGCCCCCTTTCCACCCCGCCCAGATGAGTCGCCATCCTCATACCCAAAGCCAATTACTACATATTTTGACAGCCTTAACTCCCTACCACTGAACTATAGTGTGTGCATCAATCTGAGTAAACCAAAATGTTATGTCGGAAATAACATATATGAAAAATTTGTGCGTAAAAACGCCAGCCGAATTACGGTACTCAATCACATGTTTTACATGTACTACGCCTCGACCCGACGGAGATCTCTGGCGACTAGGCCTACTCAGCTATCTCCACCATAATGTTCGTGTGCTGTGGTATATACTAATTTTCGCGTTTATTCGTCAAAAAAAAAAAAAAACCAAACTATTCCATCGTATACTGATGTAACGCAGAGAGATGATTATAACCCCAGAAATCTGTTCGAATAACTATCGTGACTTAGACTTTTGCTCCCAGCCAGGCCTGATCAAACCGCCGTCTATCCATTAAGGTGCAGGAATGGTTATTATTGTCTCGCATGCTATTTAGCAGATCTGCTACTTCGCAAATAATTTCTGAAATCAGTGATATTTAGAAAGGGGTGTGCTACTTTGAAGATAATTTCTAGAATTACTGCTAGTTAGCACTTTGACTTGCCTGCTCCCAAAGGAAATATATTGTATAATTAGCACAAATGCTAAATATTGAATATGTTTTCTAAGTTGCAGCCAGAAGAAATATTCAATATTTATGATAACTCGCAAACGCAAATTGTCGGACTGCCTCTCCCGAAAGAAAATGTATTGTATAATTAGCACAAATGCTAAATATTGAATATTTCTTCTAAATTGCAGCCATGATAAATATTGAATATTTCTTCTAAATTACAGCTCCAAAATGTCCGACTGCGTCTCATTAAAGAAAATATATTGTATAATTAGCACAAATGCTACATATTTTCAAACTTGCATGGGCTGGTGAATAAGGAGGTTTAAAGCAGTCCCAAGTACACATTCTTTGCTGGTTTGTGCAACTCCTCTGACAATTACAGGGATTATTCTATCGTTCTTCCTGGTTAACAACGCGCATGCGCTGGTAAATAAGAATTTTTAAGACAGTCGCAAGTACATTTTCGTTTGTGGTCTGTGCAACTCCACTCAGACAATAACAGATTATTCTATCGTTCTTCTTGGTTAAACAACGCGCATGTGCTGCTATATAGGCTGTTTAAGACAGTCCCAGGTAAAGCTTGATTGGTGCCTACAGAACGGGCAATATAAAGGCAACCTCACTGATGCAGCCAGATGACATGCATTCAGACTTACTGGCACAACAAACCAATCATTCAACGATGATCGAAGGTGTTTCGGAGACAATCGGTCTCTTTCAATGTAATTTCGAAAGAAACAAAACTCCAAAAACAACATCTTCCTTTGGTCCTTGATTGCAACAATCAAATTATATTCTAATTAGATGATATTATAAAGGTGCTAAATATTGAATATATTGTCTCTCTCGGACGCCAGCTACATATTTAACTGCGAATCTCTTATAATTATATGATATTATAAAGATGCTAAATATTGAATGTATTGTCTTTCTTCAAACCCCAGATAGATATTTAACTGCGAATCTCTTCTAATTAGATGATATTATCAAAGAGCTAAATATTCAATATATTGTCTGTTAGTCACCTACATATTTAAATGCGAATATATTCTAATTAGATGATATTATAAAGGTGCTAAATATTGAATATATTGTCCTTTCTCTACATATTTAAGTGCGAATCTTTTCTAATTAGATGATGTTATAAAGGTGCTAAATATTGAATATATTGTCTCTCTCGGACGCCAGCTACATATTTAACTGCGAATCTCTTATAATTATATGATATTATAAAGATGCTAAATATTGGATATATTGTCTTTCTTCAAACCCCAGATAGATATTTAACTGCGAATCTCTTCTAATTAGATGATATTATCAAAATGCTAAATATTCAATATATTGTCTGTTTTCAAACGTCACCTACATACTTAAATGCGAATATATTCTAATTAGATGATATTATAAAGGTGCTAAATATTGAATATATTGTTCTTTTTCCGACACGGTGGTACAGATATTTTAATGCGAATCTCTTCTAATTAGAGTATATTATAAAAGTGCTAAATATTGAATATATTGTCTTTTCTCCGAAAAGGGTCCTGTGGATATTTAACTGCGAATCTCTTCTACTTAGTATAGATTATAAAAGTGCTAAATATTGAAAATATTGTCTTTTCCCAGACGCCAGCTACATATTTGAGTGCGATTCTTTTCTAATTATATGATATTATAAAGGTGCTAAATTGAATATATTGTCTTTTTCCAGACGACAGATAGATATTTAACTGCGAATCTCTTCTGTTTAGATGATATTATCAAAGTGCTAAATATTCAATATATTGTCTGTTCTCAAAAGTCACCTACATATTTAAATGCGAATATATTCTAATTAGATGATATTATAAAGGTGCTAAATATTGAATATATTGTCCTTTCTCCGACACGATGTTACAGATATTTTAATGCGAATCTCTTCTAATTAGAGTAGATTATAAAAGTGCTAAATATTGAATATATTGTCTTTTCTCCGAAAAGGCTCTTGTGGAAATTTAACTGCGAATCTCTTCTATTTAGTATAGATTATAAAAGTGCTAAATATTGAATATATTGTCTTTTCCCAGACGGCCGCTACATATTTAACTGCGAATCTCTTCTAATTATATTATAATTATATTATTATATTATTATTATAAAGGTGCTAAATATTGAATATATTGTCCTTCCTTCGACACGATGTTACAGATATTTTATTGCGAATATATTCTAATTAGACTAGATTATAAAAGTGCTAAATATTGGATATAGATGCTATTAAAGTAACTCACTTTTCTGCCTACTACGGACTTTAGCAAAACTATCTGCACAATATTTTGTCGAGTATGCTATATAGCACCATGTTGAAGCATAAGAAATTTGAAAAGTATCTAAAAAAAAAGCCAATCCTGCACCTAACTCCGTCTATCGCGGTTCACTTCATAAACACGCCTGAAGTAAGCAAATGTCGCATATCGTATGTAACTCGTTAGTCGACTCATAACGAGAACAAACGAGATTTTTCACAGCTTCAGTATAAGATAGTGGCCTATTTCTGTGATCATTTTACACCACAGTGGTAGTATCGATAATTCTCGTCATGCGTCCGTCTTAATTTGGGGAAAAAATCTAATGAAGATAAGATTATCGCTCAGCAAACGCTGTTTTTAGCGTAGATGACTTCGGGGCTCCAAAAGTCGTGTTTCCTTGTCTGAGATGGCCACCTTACTGTAGTGATCGTTGATCCAACACGATGTCAAGTTCACTAGGTTATGGATAAACTAGGACGTTGTTTAACAACATACCTATTGAGCGGATCCGTTGTTTGGGAGACATGGATATGGAGGAAAAACTAATTCAGTGACTTGTCTAAGTCTATATCTTTTTAACATTTTTCATTTATCGAGGCTATATTGGAGAGGACGCATTGTTGAGCTCAGACAGGCTATTGTAGGCTTTGTCTTGTGCGTTCTTACACCAAGTATAAACCCAATTCGGTGCACCGAGATGTGTTAGATTGTCGTTCTCAGCGTCTAACCTCTGACAATTTGTCAATCATTTTACTATCCGTGTTAGATTAGATTGGTCCATATTCAAATAACAATCGTCAAGTACATAACAATTATTATATATCATGTGTTGGACTCATTATAAGCAGCACCGGTAGTAAATATTACCGCAATTCATAGGAATAAGTGACGCACGTTTACAAATCTATACAGTACCGTAATCCTCGGTTGTAATAACTAATTCGAAAACGCACTACTTAACTACCGGTATGTCAAAATTGTAATCGCAGACGGCAGGAAAACACGGCGAAAAATGTTTCGCAACAGGAGAGTAAACAATAACCTATTGGTTTTCTGGTAACCAGTATAATTTTGTGGGTTAAGGGGCTATTGGGATGGTTCGCACCATATGACCCTCTTAGTCCAGGAACCAAATCCTGAAAGGGCTTATTTTTCGATTTCGTGGTGCACGCCTGACAACAAATTTTTGATGGTTAAACCTGTAAATGCACACATTGGGGCATTGGAAAATGTATGTTGCCTGGTGCAACTCTCTTTTGTTGCCCCACAGGAAACAGATGAAATATCCATCGTAATATATATAACTACTAAATCAACGGAGCTAATACAGAAGAATATTTCCAATAATTGGAACAGAGTGGTATTTATGTGTGTGTACTAAGCGGATATACTCTTTTGGTTGCGCGTGATCACATTTTGCAGAGGAATTATATATGTAACAAAATTGCTCAATTTTACTCTTTTTTTCAAGCTAAAGCTCACTATTGATGATATAAAACATAAACTTTCGTCATTATACAATAAAACGTAGCTAATTGATATATGAATAAGTATTTATCATCATAAATTGGATTTCGGGATGGTTACCCCCCCATAATGAAAAAATTCCGGACATTCATGAAACTGATCATAGGTGGGTATACTTTTGAAGAATTCGTCACACAATCAGAGTAGATATGCAATTTAGGTTCACACATACAACTGATATACCCTTCCCTCGTCCATGATCAAGTTTTTGAAATGGAATGCAGATTTTAGGTTTTTTGGGGGGGGTTCAAATTATTGCAAACTATTTTTGCTTATTTTGATAAATTAATAGGTCATAAACAATTGAATCACTATACATCAAACTCTACCTAATGTTCTGACGAACAGGGTTATATGTCAATATAAAGGAGTGAGTGAGTGAGTGAGTGAATATGATTTAACGTCCTTTTCAACACTATTTTAGTCATATCACTACGTTTGGTTCCTATATCTTTTCACACCCGGAAACCACATGGGTAGGGCCCTATTCCTTTTAACACCCGGGACCCCACGGGCGGGGTTCTATTTCTTTTCACACCCGGGAGCCACACGGATGCCCCAGTTAGTCGCCTCTTGCGACAAGCTCTCTGAGGGGCTGAGGCATATTCTTACCATGACATGGAGTGTGCACAGATCAATCCCCGGGAGCTCCAACGGGGCAAAATATAAAGGATGTCCGGGTCGAGTAAGAGTTCTCCCAGTTTTTTCTGGACGGCTTTGTGCGTACTATGGGGTACCAAGACAAAGGAATCATACACGCGATTACAGTGAACTCACAATTACCAGTATAGCTTAGCAAAAAAAAAAAAAAAAAAACAGAAAGAGACTTACGAACTTGTACATATAGCGATTCCTATTTACTTCTATTTATATCTCCTACTAATCTCTTATTGTTATTTATTATTTATCTATTTATTTATTTATTTATTTATATATTTAGCGCTGGAAAAGATATTCAATAAACAACGTAATGTACCGCGAGAATCGAATAAAACATTGAGTTGATGGGCCGCGAAATCCGAATGGGAAGCGGCCCTTAAACTACAATTTCAATCAAATCAGTAAGAGTGCAAAACTGCTGGAAGTATCCCCAACCCTATTGTAATAAGATTCCAGAAATTGTGAAAATTAACCATAGATTATATAACAGATATATCTATGTTGATTTGCGAAGCTCATATACTGTTGTGGGTGATACCAATTTTGAGTTAGAATAAAAGACTAAGAAAATGCAAAATTAACACATATTTTGACAAGATACGGTGATCTCTTACTCTGGGAAATAACTATCATTGTGCCATATTATAGCACCACAATAGTACTAGAGGTCTATCCAAAACGTTTTACCTTATCTCTTAACATAGGACCCGAAGAAGTCCCACCTCAATTCATTTGACTTCTATTCCTATGATTAAGGTCACGAAACTTAGTCAGCAGGTTACCGTAAATGTTACGGGTAGAATATCGTAGTTTTTTTAACAATGGCGACCAAACATGAAGGGACGTCATTAAAGTCGAAAATCTTCCGTATGGTTTGGATCAGCGGTATGGGATTTCACTAATGGATACCTTAGCACAAAGGCAATAATTAATGCTCATCAATGAGACCATACTGACGTCACTAAATCGTTAGTAGGTCTATTGAAACTATCGAGAACGATAATAGCTAAAGGTGTGAAGATTTCAGCGACAGCGTGGATTGAAGCTGTCCAACATCATAATGACATCATCAAACCGGACACAAGGTTACATATTTAACTCACAGGAGAAAAGGAAAGCTATAACGGGTCCAGGACAGGGGCCCTTAAGGACCGGAGCCAATAGGACAAGAGCCCTTAGGACAGGAGCCCTTATGGACACGAGCCCAATGGGCTTATTCCAAAAGTGGACACGAGCCCACAACTAAATATTTTGATCGGGGAATATCCAACAAATACGTATAAAGGAAGATTTTGAATACATTTTTCAGAAGAAAAAAAATATTTTTATTTTCATTGGTTCTTTTATCTCCATATTTTGCAAAGTCTGAACACGTTGGAAAGTCTATTTTCACATTTTGCTTAAAAAAATTAAGAAAATAGCATTTGTTTTATTTTGTTATCATTGACATATTAAAAGGTAAAAAATTAATTAAAATTTTGAAAGGTATGAAAATTTTGGACAGCCTATTTTCATATTTTTCTTAAAAAAAGTAAGAAAAAATCACTTGTTTCATTTTGTTATCATTGACGTATTATAAGGTAAACAATTAATTAAAATTTTAAGACTTTTTATTTTAATTTTATACTTTGCTATATTTTAAGAGTTGTAAAATATGTAGTAACAGTAAAATAGACTGGCCGACATGTTCAGAATTGTGCTATTGTACTTTACTTAGCAAAATATGAAAATAAACGAACCAATGAAAAAAAAAAATTCCCCTTAATTTTCCTTAACATGTATTTGCTGGATATTTCCGAATCAAAATATATAGTTGTGGGCTCGTGTCCACTTTTGAAATAAGCTCTTTAGGCTCGTGTCCTTTAGTGCCCGTGTCCTAAGGGCTCCTGTCTTATTGGGCTCCTGTCCGCACCCCGCAATAGACAACAGATGTTAATCAGCGTGAAGAAATGAATGCACAGTCGCCGTATATTGTAATACATACTTCAACACATCATTGTAGATACATAACATTGAATATATATATGTTTTCATACATAACATGACTTATTCTGTCAGAATGAAAAACAACCCCAGTAGCTTGAAATAAATGTTTGAGAAATACAGCAGTTTTCAGGACAAATTTTCATTTATCTGCCGAAATATCATCACGTACATCGGCAAGGACATGTCAGCTTAATACACAAACATAAATCGTACATCTGTGCCAAATACTGGAGGCATTCTTCTCAATTAGAATGCTATATGGGTTTTTCTTATCAGATACAGTGAAATTTCGAATTTTCAGGCTTAGGTAGATGCAGAGGGGTTACAAATGAGAGTTCCTGCTGGCAACAGGTATTTTCGAACTTCTCAATTTATCAACTTAATGATCCAACCATCAGAAATTTGTTGTCAGGCGTGCACCACAAATGTCCCATTTTATGATCCTGGCCCTTACAGCAACTCTTACCTTCCGTACACCACTTTTCCTCCACCTGCACTTCCTGTTCACACCTTTAGTAGTAGTATAAGAGCATTTGAGCGCTAATTGACCTCAGAAATTTGCATATTTTGTGGAGGACACGTGGAGGTCACACAGCCAATCAGAAGCGAGTATTTTGACCTCTGACCAAAAAGCTACCTCCAGCACAGGAGAGTTCCAAATTTGCATATCACGTGACCCAGGTCAAAGATGTATTCATCCACGGTGATGCGGTCATGTCTGGCGGTGATTCGGTCGCGGGAAAAACCTTCCGCGGAGAAAAAGTAGTCCCTAGATAAAATGGTCCGATGGGGTCGAGTGAGGTATCCAAGTGAAGCTTAGGTGAGGGGGCATCTAATGGGCTGGGTGTGGGATTGAAATATCGGCCTTCTGCGCATGCGCGGTGGCCGAAGGGTATGGAAATAGCCGTTTTGGAGCTAGGGGAGCCCCTAATGGTCGAATGGGGTCGAGTGAGGTATCAAAGTGAAGCCTAGGTGAAGGGATATTTGCTGGCTGGGTGGGTGCATGTAAAATTTTTCCTGAAAAAAAAAAAATACGGAACACGGACTTTATCGAAAAACCTGGGAAAATGCCTATATGGGGTATGAGGGGTATATAGGTCGCCGGGCTTAACGGGGCTTGTCTATCAATAGAGTTATCTCCCCCTAGTTCCAGGGTGGGTGTATGTAAAAATTTTCCTGAAAAAATACGGAATACGGACTTTATCCTAAATTACGGGAAAATGCCTATATGGGGTATGGGAGGTATAGGACCATCCTGGGAAACGTACTTCTATACATTTGCGGTAGGGTTGTGGGGTCTCGTTTTACTCGTCTCGTCATTTAGAACATGATAAGAAGTGTCCCCGTGCGAATCGGTGAAATTTTTGAAAAAAGTCACCGAACCTCATATAGTCCCATACTGGGGTATAGGATCAATGTTTGTCCCCCTGGGAAACGTACTTCTATACATTTGCGGTAGGGTTGTGGGGTCTCGTTTTACTCGTCTCGTCATTTAGAACATGATAGGAAGTATCCCCGTGCGAATCGGTGAAATTTTTGAAAAAGTACGATATAGCCTCATATAGACATATATATATAAATATATAGTCCCATACTGGGGGTATAGGTTCAATATGTGGTTAGCCGTGTTGGAGCTAGGGGAGCCACTCATGGACCAATGGGGTCGAGTGAGGTATCAAAGTTAAGCCTAGGTGAAGGGGCATCTGATGGGCTGGGTGTGGGGTTGAACTAGCGTCATTCTGCGCATGCGCGGTGGCCCAAGGGTATGAAAATAGCCGTTTTGGAGCTAGCGAAGCCAATAATGGTCCGATGGGGTCGTATGAGGTATCCAAGTGAAGCTTAGGTGAAGGGGCATCTGACTGCACTAGCGGCTTGGGCGTTGTCACCATTCTGCGCATGCGCGGTGGCCCAAGGGTATGAAAATAGCCGTTTTGGAGCTAGCGAAGCCAATAATGGTCCGATGGGGTCGTATGAGGTATCCAAGTGAAGCTTAGGTGAAGGGGCATCTGATGGACTGGATGTGGGGTTGAACTATTGGCATTCTGCGCATGCGCGGTGTCCCAAGGGTATGAAAATAGCCGTGTTGGCATGTAGGGGCGTCCCTAATGGGCCGATGGAGTTGTATGAGGTATCAAAGTGAAGCCTTCGTGAAGGGGCATCTGATGCGGTAGGAATATCATTCTGCGCATGCGCAGATGCAATGCGGAGCTCTCGTCCAATCAGAAGCGAGTATTTCAAATCCGCCACGGAGCTCTCGTCCAATCAGAAGCGAGTATTTTGACCCGGTGCATTATGGGACATATCCAAAATGGCGGCACGTATGTTCAAGATGGCGGCACATCCGGTGTCGAAAACTGGCCATTTTTGTCGGGCTGTGGTTACCCAGTGTCGAAAACTGGACCCTGTATGGGTCCCGCTACACGTTTTGGTGTCTAGGTGGGCCACTCGTGGGTCGATGGGATCAAGTGAGGTATCCATGTGAAGCCTAGGTGAGGGGGCTAGACTAGGGTGTTGTTTCCATTCTGCTGCGCAAGTCACTTGGAGGTTGTGACGTCACTTCCGGGTTTTTTCAGAATGCTCAAACACACGACCTCCAACTTTCCCTGCGGGCCCCGGCCCCCAGCGCGAGCGCGCGCGCGCGGGTTCTCCGGAAGTGCGCGTCATCCCCGGCAGTGCGCGCGCGGACGCATGTCAGGTCAAAGGGTCACCTCCAGGTCAAACGGTCCAATGTCCAATGAGACAATGTTGCGGCATCGCTATAGTCAGAGCTTGAGCACCAAAAAGGGGATTCTAGATGAACCTGGGAAAGATGGGCAGTTCCATTTGGACCAATCAGCGGTCGAGAAAAAGAGCCAATCAGCGGTCGAGAAAAAGAACCAATCAGCGGTCGAACAATCAGCCAATCGAATTGGGGTACTCACGGTGTGCTTTCGCTGACGTCCGCGCCTACATCTGGGTTCTTGTACACCCGGGTAATGTTTTCTGGACATGGATGGGTTACCTTTGGCTCCATTCTAGGCCACTGATTGGCTAATACGGTGTTCAAAACCAGTTTCATGCATTATGCTCATAGAACTTATAGTCATAATCTATACGTGTTGGACGAGTCTCTTCACTCACCGTATACACGTACCTCAATGAAATGCCCGCTCCAAACCTAGACCAAAAACACGTACTTGGTCTGTAGGCTGATTTCATTGGCTCTCTATTTTTTACTATAGTGCTCTTGCATTCTAACCTTGATGGGTTACCTAGAACTTATAGTCATCAACATAATCTATACGTGTTGGACGAGTCTCTTCACTCACCGTATACACGCACCTCAATGAAATGCCCGCTCCAAACCTAGACCAAAAACACGTACTTGGTCTGTAGGCTGATTTCATTGGCTCTCTATTTTTACTATAGTGCTCTTGCATTCTAACCTTGATGGGTTACATTTTGGCCCCATCCTACACCACTGATTTCAGTTGGACTGAATCTCCATATTGGGCATTGATGCATTAGGAATAAAACACACAAGACAGGGTTTTTTGGTGAGATCTCATTTTTTTTATTCAGTGAACAACAACAACAACGTGAGAACAACCACGTGAAAACTGAAGCCCAGAACAAGGGGCTTGTAATTAATTGAAGCCCAGAACAAGGGGCTTGCACATTGAAGCCCAGAACAGGGGGCTTGTAAACTTAAGCCCAGAACAAGGGGCTTGTAATTAACTTAAGCCCAGAACGGAACTGTCCATCCTTGATGCTCGCGCTATGGACCAGGAGCGCTCACGCCGGAACCAGCGCCGGCTGGTTGGTCTCATACTAGTCTGTGCCCTATTGGCCCTGGCGCTGTGGTATTGACAGTGGGGACTATAAATACGAGGGTCAGACAGAGTGTGTGTCATTCACCGTTCGACATTTGATTTGCATATGACCTCTGTGAGGTCACTTCCGCTTCCGTTCACGTGACCGGAACTGACCTTTGACCCCGGCGCGCGCTATAAAAATGATGGGCGGCCCAGTCATAGACGAGTACATCGCGGTCCTCGGCCTTGGGGTACTCGTCAAACATCTGTACGATGGTAGATAAGGGTCTTCCCCGGCATCGATGCTACAGGTAAAACAAGCAATATTGTCCGCACACGCCACTGGTCAGGCTTTGCAACGTTTGACTGTTCCAACACCACGTCTCTGTGCCTTGATCCATGAAGTCTGTTAAATCAGGATGGAGGGGTGGCAGGCCGTACGGGTCAAAGTATTCGCCCTGCTGTTCTGTCAAGTACACGGCCACCCAGTGTTCACCGGGCCGATCCATCGGGTCCGTGTTGAGAACGTAAGCAGCAGGATACATACGGTCTAATGGAAACACATCTCGGCCGAACACCCCTTGAAAGACCCTACGTGTCCCTGGGTCATTCTCCAGCACGGTGGTTATCTGGTCTGTATCCATGTTAGGTGGAGAAGTCACACAGGACGTTGCGCGCCTTATCCACTTGAATGATGTTGTCAAACTCGGCGTAGCAGATCACATTGACGGTGGTCGCCAGGGCTCGTGCAAAGTGGATTTCCAACCGTAAGTTGCCTTGCTTGGCCAGGGCCAGCTGATGGTCGTTCTCTAAGGTGGGGTTAGATCGAAACAGAACAACGTGTATCCGTTCGCGTAGTCCTCCCGACTGACCATATTCCCTTCGTCCTGGTTGATTTGACCTGTGGCTGTAAACAGGCTCTGATAGGCTCGAATGAAATTCCTCCGCCCAAAGTTCGGTGTTAAGGCCGTGGCTGGCACCTGTTGTCCATCCACATGCAGGGCCACAAAATTGATGCCGAAATGTTGAAAGTCAAACGGATTCTCTGGGTAGGCTCCGCTGAAACTGGTATTTTCCACACAGGCCAGGATCAATCGCTTGGGTAGTTCCCCCAGGAACAGGTTTTCTTTGTTGGCGCCCATATTTCCAGCAGGCACAGAGAACACTTTGGTTTGTACACGTCGGATAGGGTACTGGGCTGGTTTTGTTTCCAAGGCTTTCATGTGTCCCAATTGAACGGCTGGATTCGGTTTCATTTTTCGGACATACAGGACTGCGTCTTGGATGACAATCTTATAGTCCGCTGCATGCCCCTCTACGTTAGTGGCCATCAAGGCGAAGGTCGGAGGCGCCCGTATCAGTCGGATTCCCCCAGCCTGGGTATGTTTAGTATGTTCACAGCAAAACAAATTGAAATATCAAACACCATGTTTTATTATTTAACACATTGTCACATTAGGTACAAGGGTTTACTGAGCTCAAGTCAGCGAGCAGCATGTAGACATAGAGTGTGTGTACGGCATGATATTCATCAGTGCACGGGTGACGCATTCAACCGATGGGGGTGATCGGTCAGCTTGGTCAGGAAAAACGTGACATTGGTTACCCTCTCTACCATCCATTGAATGTTGGGACGTTGACGATGCGCCCATCTCAAGGGTTCCAAGGTGTCCAGTATCTCCAGCATCGTCTCTAGTGACTCCCGGTTAATAATGGTGACCGGCTGGTCAAACACATGGTTGTTGGCACTGGGATAATAATACTGTAACTGGTCCGTCTTTTTGTGACGTAAGATGTACCCGAAAGCGACATTCAATGTAAAGGCCGTAGTTTGATCGTTGAAGATGGCTTCCACGTAGCTGCGTAGACAGGTGCGGTTGGTCAGTGGGAAATTGTAGATATCTTCAGGGTGGAAACAGTACCGTGTCATGGACCAATGGCGCCGATCGATGTCACTGATTGGATGGTTGTCCTGTAAGAGATCGCTAGGAACATTTATGGGCTCCACCAGAAAATGTTCGATGTTGTCAGGACTCGAAACCGTAACGCTGGGGTCCGGCTGGATATTCAGGCTCTTCTGAACTGTGGGTATAGGCGGGCTCTCCTTCATCGCATCACCAGTGGCGTTCGTCTCCCCGGGCTTATCTTCACTGGATCTCACCTTCCGTGGCTCCTCTTCAGTAGGAAGTTGTCGCTCAAACCGTAGAGACGGACCATGAATCAACCGTTGGTGTCGCAGCAACTGACTGCGTCGTTTGAAGAGTTGATCACAATCCTCGCATGGACGCTTGGGTGGCCCATGAATTGAACGTTCGTGGCGCAGTAAAGCATCTTCCCGATTAAATGACCGTGCGCAGGTTATACAAGTATACAGTCCATCGTTGTGGGTGGAGGCCTCGTGGCGTCGTAAATTATCTAGACGAGTAAACTGCTTCTGGCAAGTTGTGCAAGTGAACATCTTGGTGGTTGATAGAGTGTCTGATGAAATGGCAAGGCCGCTTCCCTTTATAGCACGCTAGCTGGTAATCTATTTTTAGCACACTCTACCCCAAGTCGAGGATCGAGACTGGTGTACTGGTGTACCACTGAGCCGCATTGCGCGCGCGTATGAAGACCCTTATACATACCCAATGCAGGCGCAGACGCGAAGTGCCCGGACGATAGACACGGACGTCACCGATCCGAAAAGACACGGACTTTACCGAAAAGACACGGACTTTACCGAAAATACACGGACTTTAACGAAAAGACACGGACGTACACGAAAAGACACGAAGGTGAACGCCATTGTGGGAAACCCCCACAGACAGGTCAGTACATGCATTTCTATGTTGTTCACGCATAATAAAAGGATTGATCTGTAATCTGTGTTGTTGTTGTTGCTCTCTATTTTGGACTAACCCATCAGAATAGTACGTATCACGGACTACACCCGTAGAGCTACATCTGGTCTATAAAACACGTCCCTCTGGACCCCACACCTTCATTTCTACAGAGCCATGGCGGAGATCCAGCCCCATGCGACTCGCATTTTACAGCATGCCACCGCGGTGAATTCATTCACGGGTTACCGAGCAGTGGTCCGGTCCATGTTTGCAGATGACGATGACAACGAGGGACGACGCCAGATCCTGAACGAGTTCACAGAAGCGGTCCTCCACAGAGTGCACTCGATGGAGAGGCGTGCCATCACTCACCACTACTGGACTATGACAGCCATCCTTGATGCCCGCGCTATGGACCAGGAGCGCTCACGCCGGAACCAGCGCCGGCTGGTTGGTCTCATACTAGTCTGTGCCCTATTGACCCTGGCGCTGTGGTATTGACAGTGGGGACTATAAATACGAGGGTCAGACAGAGTGTGTGCCATTCACCGTTCGACATTTGATTTGCATATGACCTCTG
>JAVTVY010001231.1:0-32358 GCA_036873755.1 Hanleya hanleyi
CAAGGAACTGGTCCATGTATATTACTGTATATTTCGCCGCTATCTGTCATAAAGAAAATATGTCAACCAGCAAAGACTTGATCACCTTAAGAATAACAATGTACAGCGCCGGCGGAAGCTCCCAAAAAGTGGGGGGGGGGCTCGACTTTCATAGCACTTCAGGCGAGGGTCCAGGGGCCGCCTAGGCCCCGGAAGCTCCGCGCTCCTAGATGGCTGTCGACGCATTCTGGCCGATTTCCGGCATACAAAACGACGTATCATCACTATATAATCAACTGCACTTTGAAATTGTTTTTGTGATTTTTTCTCGTCATTTAGAAGAAAAATTGAGTTGATAACTTTTGAATGTAAAAGAAGTATTTTTTCCTTTCCAAAATACGCAGTGATCTCGAAGAAAGTAACATTTCAGCAGAGGGTTGGAGAGCGCTGACGTGTTTGAAGAGAAATATGTGAACACAAAAAAAGAAATAATATGAACGCAATTTTGATTTCTAAATTTGATAAGCAGATAATCGTCCAATAAAGCGAATGCAATTTTTATGTAAATTAACATCTAAAACAGTTATTGGTCATTGTGAACGTAACAGAAGAATGAGCAAATCAGAGCATTTAACCCAAACAGCAACGTGCCCCTCCAGTGCAAAGTCACCGCTCCGTGAAAACCTGGCCTGCAGAGCGGCGCCAAGCGCCGCGGGGGGGAAAAACCGGCCTGTTTATCTGGTCACATTAGGACCAAAATCATGAAAAAGTCACCCAGCTTTTGTTGAAACTGGGTGGGGGGGCTGAGCCCCCGCCAACTGATGTGTAGCAATGCCAGGGAGGTCAATCGCTCCTGGCCCATGGATGCCCGCATGGAGGTCCTTCCGTGCACTCCGAATTTTTTTTTTCCCCCGGCAGCGGAACTCGGTATGCTCTGCGAGGGAATGCGTACGCACCCCAGGCAACTACGGGCCTGTGTTATCTATGACTACCTTACACTCTATATTACTTACAACTTTCAACAGATCGCTCTAACTCTAAGGTATCGGTTGTTCACTAGTATCTGGAAAAGGTTTGACACATTTTGGGAGATGGCCGTTTCCAAGCCTGTGACCAAGATTCTGCGTTTGCTGTTGGAGTTGAAGGCGCTGTCGATTGACTTATAATATGTGCGAGGTCAATAGTTTTTCCATCTAGTCTACTGACGAGGTGTGAGAGTTCTGTAAGTGTTCTTGACATCACTGATATGTTGCTCAACAACATATCTACTCTCGAGCTGAGGTTATCGACTTTTTCCTCAATCCTACATGTAAGCCTTTTCGTTATTTTGCGAAACCTGTTTTTATATCTCGAGTAGATCCAGGACACTCGACTCCAACCCAGCAAGCTTGTTAAGAACATCCACTTTATCGGACTGTCACACCTGTTATATCTCTAGTAGATCCAGGACACTCGACTCTAACCCAGCAAGCTTGTTAAGAACATCCACTGTATCGGACTGTCACACCTGTTGTGCTTTTCGGATAAGGTTTTGTTCAACCTCTGGCATGCACATGACGGGTATAGATCTACTTTTTTCCGTGTATTGTCTATAGTGCTTGGTCCGATAGGAGTGGCTGGAAAGTTTGGGTTATCAGCAGGTCCTACATTCAGCAGGATCTGCAAGGGTTCCAGGTAAGTATACAGGGGTACCTGTGGGGTCTGATGGAGTTTCTGTACAGGGTCCATAGAGGTTCCTGTCGGTTCTCTAGTGGTGTTGAGTATGATTAGGATGCTGCAGAATCTTTGGGGGCTAGGCTCAGTGTTTCTTGTGGACTCAACCGGAGTTTATACCACTATCATTACCTCTGAAACTGACTCCTCTTCTTCATTAGATTATTATGGGTATTGGTATCATGTACTTTGGGAGCAGTACTGGCTCGATCTCTTGGCTCTGTGTGGCCTCACATATAGTAGTCTAACCTTCACCATCAGCTGTTACGTCAGCCGTAGCTGGTATGGTGATGTTATGAACTATGGCTACCTGGTCGTTTTGTTGTCTGGCGCAATACTCTGGGAGCAGGATGAATTTTACCATTGTATTGCAGTATTCAGGATCACAGATGAAATCAAATATTTGTGGATTTTGTCAACAGCATGTCCAGTTGTGTACAGTTGATTGAAATGCTTAACGATAAAAACTAATTAAATGGGAATATGTGTACCTATTGTGTCATAACAAACAACCCACAGAAAATGTCTGGATTTCTGGTTAAATATTTGCGCGCAGCAAACACTCCATGCTAGTCAGCGTGGACTTTCCATATATTCATCGTGCAACGGTTGACAGTGGACAGTCGATGTTACGATATTGCCAACTACATAAGAGTGCGTCTGCTATGCATTGGGTCACATGATCCACATGTTTGGTCTTGATGAATTGACCTTTTCTTGCATTAGTTTACTTTGACTTAAACTGACAAGAAGATGGTTTCATCTGAAGATCAATATTTGAGTAAGAATATTTATTTTACTTTTGCTTCCTCGAAAGAGTTAGACAGGTGTACATTGTTCAACTTTTCACCCTAAAATCTTCTCTGAAATATGCCAAAGTGAGTAAAATGAAGGATACATTTTCAAAATTTTCGAGCAGAGGAACCAAATGTGAAGAAAGGACTACTTGCTGAATATCGGCCGTCGTAATGTAATCCAACACTTGGTGATTCGCCGTAATACTCGATTTTCACGGAGCCAGACATGAAAACCTTCTCTATGTTGCGAAGTGAATATGGAGAAGTTGGCGAGCACGTGCGAGATCAGGAAGAATTAAAAATTCTTCACTAGGTATTCAGTGGGTACATCGGATGCAATAACTGTTGAAGAGAGGTAAGTTTTCAGGATAAATATTAAACATGTTTCAAAGTAGCTGGCTAACAGGCTGTGTATTATAATGCTGTACGCAGGCAACTGCAGATTCAAGTATGGTAGTAACAGGGTATCCTAGAGTCCATAACCTAAGGAGGCAGTCATCAACTACATGTATGTACATTTGGGGAGGTGGGAGGTGCAATTTTCCCAATGAACTCTAGGTTGAATTCAGCATTGTTCCATGGATTCGATGCTAAGTTCGAAGCATATATACTATATGGAAGAGACAGTACATGTAAATTTCCCAGTATCTCTATGAACCCTGATTAAAAGAACAAGACAGAGCTGTGGTGTTGATACATGTTGCTGTCAATAAATTGATGCATACATTTATTTTATCATGATTAGAAAAATGCTGGATACTCTGCCATTGGACATATAGATACACACATGGTACTTTCATGACCTTCCTATTAAAATTGGAGAATTACATGTATGAAGCTTAACTAATCCCCAAACACGTGCTGTACACTGTCAAGTTTGATTAAATGAGGAGAGAAATTATGGAATGCAGATCTTGTATTTTGAGGGGATTGATCTGGGTTAAAACATAGGACAGCTCCCCTCAAATTGCAAGGTCTGGGAATGCTATTACATACCACCTAATTCATGCAGCAGATATATGTACATGCTATAATATTTCATTTTCACTCTACTCCATACATGTATTTACATGAGCAATGTTTGCTTAAAGCGAATGTTTTACAAGTCTGTCCAGCACATAAGTTATTGAATCTAATTCATTCTTCAATATCTATTTTCTCAAGTACGTGTAATTCGTTCTATTTGAAAAGTATTTCTGGCATACAAAACAATTGAAATTATTTGTTGCATTATATTTTGTATGATGCCTCAATCAACTGAACATTTGAAGGGTTTCTCTTATGTGTTTAGTTGGCACAAATTGTCATGCACATTTGAACTCCCACACTAAACACTTAAGTGTTTATTCAGATTCATCTGTTGTGCACATCTGTACTCTCCAGTGTGAGTTCGTTCAGAGGATATATGTAAAAGTTCACATTTTAATATTCCGTTTTTACTCCTCCCAATATTTACATCATTATTATGTCCTACATATCTGTGTCCAGCACTTACATGTTATTGTATTTTCTCATGTTTGAATAGTTCTTTTGGCATACAGAACACTCAAAATTATTTATTCCACGAGATTTTGTATGCCTTCTCGATGAACTGTGATCACAACACCTGTACTCTTGAAGGGTTTATCTCTAGTGGGAATTCTCATGTGTTCATTCAGATGGTGCTTTTAGTGCACACCTGTACTCACACTTTGAACACTTGAAGGGTTTCTCTCCAGTGTGATTTTCATGTGATCATTCAGATGTGACTTGACTGTACATCTATAATCACACACTGAACACTTGAAGGGTTTCTCTGCAGTGTGAGTTTTCATGTGATCATTCAGATGTGACTTGACCGTACATCTATAATCACACACTGAACACTTGAAGGGTTTCTCTCCAGTGTGAGTTCTCATGTGACTAATCAGACTGGACTTGACCGTACATCTATAATCACACACTGAACACTTAATCACACACTGAACACTTGAAGGGTTTCTCTCCAGTGTGAGTTTTCATGTGATCATTCAGATGTGACTTGACCGTACATCTATAATCACACACTGAACACTTGAAGGGTTTCTCTCCAGTGTGAGTTCTCATGTGACTAATCAGACTGGACTTGACCGTACATCTATAATCACACACTGAACACTTGAAGGGTTTCTCTCCAGTGTGAGTTCTCATGTGACTAATCAGATTAGACTTTTGTGTACATCTATAATCACACACTGAACACTTGAAGGGTTTCTCTCCAGTGTGAGTTCTCATGTGACTAATCAGATGGTGCTTATATGCAGACCTATACTCACACACTGAACACTTGAAGGGTTTCTCTCCAGTGTGAATCATCAGGTGTCTATACAGATCGTGTTTTCGTGCAGAGCTGAACTCGCACACTGAACACTTGAAGGGTTTTTCCTTATTTGATGAATTATGTTTTTTCGAAAGCTGTCTCATCTCATTTAAGACATCGGCAGGGATAATAGAACCGTGTTTATTTCTCGCATGACGATAATAGTTTATCCTTGTTGAAAACTCAATGTGAGGACAGTGTCTGCAGCAGTAAATCTCTTCACCTGAAAGTAAAAAAATACTTAAGATAAATTTTGCTAGCAGTTCTGGTGTGCACAAAATATGATTAAATATTTCCTTGAATCTGATCTTTACACGTTGAACTACTAGAACTTGGTCGAAAACATACCAGTCTCGGAAAATGCGAAGAGCTGCGACTATTTATCCGCGATAACTGTGTGGGCCTAAACATGTATGCGATGTCGTAATGATACAATTTTTCTTAGGGCAAAACTCAACACCAAATTTTGAAAGAAATCTTTCGGAACTCTTCACGAAAAAACACACCAGTTTTTCTCTTGAAACAAGTGAAGATATATATGGATTTCTCCAACTCTAGATCTGTATTTTATTTGCATCCCGCAAAATGATCTGTCACGAAGGCGAATGTAAAACTGTCTTTAAGATTGGGTGATATGATGTAAAGAAAAAGTTATCCAATCATTCAAACTTGTTCAATAATTTCCAGAATTTATATTTACATGTATCTGGCACATTTCACGTTTATTATGCCATTAGACAAATTTTTAGTATTATGTATACATTTGGGAATGAAAGTTCGTTTGAAAAACGGGCAAAGAGCATTTCCCCAGATAATTTTGTAACACATAATTTGGTACTCACAGGGCTTTAGATCTCTCCAATTTGGGCACACTCCCTATTAGGGGTGGCAATTTTTTTTTAGGATGGGACAGTGTGTGGGGCACATACCCCTGGAGGATGAGCAATCAGGAATCATCAGTGGTAGAAGTACCTCTGAGAAGGGGTTTCTTCACCAACGGGCGAAACCCAGTGTGAGGCAACACCAACTTTATTTTGCGTTTCATGGGCCCACCGACATTAAAAAATCGAAATTTCAAATTGCCACTTTTATATTTCCCATGCAAGTTTGAACATGAAGACTTTGACCCCCTTTTTATTCCTGATTGTATGAATTAGGCTGTTATATTCTATCTGAAACAATGCCAGCAAATAAAAAAAAAAAAAAATAAAAAAATAAATACCTTTCACTATAATTTTTCACTGTAAGTCAGCGAATTGTTATTGTTGTAAAATGGTAATACTACTTAGGCAATAACGACATTCAATGTAAATCAGGAACCTTCACTGGCTGTGTGATCTATCACTCTGTCATGGTACCCATATTTTGACAGTGATGCAGTATGTCAGAGCTAGGAAATGGAGGGTGTTTCAACAGCTCAGCCGATACAGAATGGTTTTAACTTACTGTTGAAAGCTGAGGCTGTTGGAACACATGCAAAATTCGCTAGATTGTTCTGAAAGACAACTCACATGGGAATATACAATTATGAAAGATAGTGCTCATCTGTCTGTAACTGAAGAACGTAGCTGTGAGAAATTTTTACTAAAAAACTGTAACAGATGAGTTTCTAACTTGTGTTGTCCCCCCTGAACACTAAATGATCCATGCAGTTATTTCCTGAGATTTCATGATAAAGTTTCATGGGAAATTCAAGATGCGGCCATATTAGATTCTCTAATAGGACAAGAATTGCTCAACTTGACCTCAAGGGGAACCTGTGTATCAAATTTTAGAAAAATCCATGCAGTAGTTCCTGAGAAATCCATGATCGCGATAACAAAGTTTCATGGGGAAATCCAAGATGGCTGCCTGGTGGTCATATTGGATTTTTGAATCAGAGCAGAAAAGATATCTTGCACATTAGTAGTCGACACCAAGGGGAACCTGTGTACCAAATTTGAGAAAGATCCATGCTGTAGTTCCGGAGAAATCGCAATACCAATGTTTCATGGGGAAATCCAAGATGGCTGCCTGGTGGCCATAATGGATTTTTCAATCAGAACACAAATGGTATCTTGCACAGTTAGACCCCAAGGGCAACCTCTGTACCAAATTTGAGAAAGATCCATGCAGTAGTTCCTGAGAAATCACGATGTTTCATATGGAAATCCAAGATGGCTGCCTGGTGGCCATATTGGATTTTTCAATCAGAACACAAATTGTATCTTTCACAACTAGACCCCAAGGGGAACCTCTGTACCAAATTTGAGAAAGACCCATGCAGTAGTTCCTGAAAAATCGCGATAACAATGTTTCATCTGGAAATCCAAGATGGCCGCCTGGTGGCCATATTGGGTTTCTGAATCAGACCATAAAAGTATCTTGCACAACTAGACCCCAAGGGGAACCTGTGTATCAAATTTGAGAAAGATCCATGCAGTACTTCCTGATAAATCACGATAACGAAGTTTCATAGGAAAATCCAAGATGGCCGTCTGGTGGCCATATTGGATGTTCGAATCAGAGCAGAAAAGGTATCTTGCACAGCTAGACCCCGAGGGCAACCCCTGTACCAAATTTGAGAAAGATCCATGCAGTTGTTCCTGAGAAATCATGATAATGTTTCATCTGGAAATCCAAGATGGCCGCCTGGTGGCCATATTGGATTTTTCAATCAGACCACAAATTGTATCTTGCACAACTAGACCCCAAGGGAAACCTCTGTACCAAATTTGAGAAAGATCCATGCAGTAGTTCCTGAGAAATGGCGATAACAATGTTTCATCTGGAAATCCAAGATGGCCGCCTAGTGGCCATATTGGATTTCTGAATCAGACCACAAAATATCTTGCACAACTAGACCCCAAGGGGAACCTGTGTATCAAATTTGAGAAAGATCCATGCAGTACTTCCTGATAAATCACGATAACAATGTTTCATAGGGAAATCCAAGATGGCCGCCTGGTGGCCATATTGGATTTGTGAATCAGACCGCAAAAGGTATCTTGCACAACTAGACCCCAAGGGGAACCTGTGTACCAAATTTGAGAAAGATCTATGCAGTAGTTCCTGAGAAATCGCGATAACAATGTTTCATCGGGAAATCCAAGATGGCCGCCTGGTGGCCATATTGGATTTTTGAATCGGACCACAAAAGGTATCTTGCACAACAAGACCCCAAGAGGAACCCGTGTACCAAATTTGAGAAAGATCCATGCAGTAGTTACCGAAAAATAATGATGACAAGATTTCACTGGCAAATTCAAGATGGCCGCCATGGCAGCCATATTTAAAATCGTATCGACACGGCATGAACAAATTCTGGTGTACTCATTGGGGGGAACATGCGTGCCAAGTTTCAGCTTAATCGGCCAAGCGGTTTCAGAGAAGAAGATGTTTACGCACAACGGACGACGCACAACGCACAACGGACGACGCACGACGGACGACGGACAGTCAGGCCATGACATAAGCCCATCGGGCCTTCGGCCCAGATGAGCTAAAAATGAGAGTTACAACATTTGTAGGTTTCCATCAATTCTGATATGGATTGCCAAGAAAACTAGAGGTTCCGCTTTGACCCTTGAGTTGCCGCTCCGGCATGAAGCCTATGCTGGTTGTTTTTTTAACAAAAACATACGTCTCCCCCATCCTCCCACCCTGCCTTGAATGGGCACATTATTTAAGGGAAAGTGCTATAAAATGAATGCAATAAGTATATTAAACAAAGCTGCGTATCTAAAAATATTAATTACAAAGAAGCGATACAAGTAGATGAACGGATGGACAGACACCGGACACGGATGCATGCATGCACACATACACCAAAACCTGATCAAATGCAGGGGCTATGCCATTGAAGCTTCCATCCAAGTTTGGTGAAATTCCGTCCAGTAGTTCTCCAGATATCTTGCAGACAAGCCCTGTATATACATGTACAAGTAGATGGACGGACGGACGGACACTGGACATGGATGAATGCACGCACACACAGCAAAACCTAATCAAGTGAGGGGGCTATCCCACTGAAGCTTCCATCCAAGTGGGGTGAAATTCCGTCCAGTAGTTCTCCAGATATCTTGCAGACAAGCCCTGTATATACATGTACAAGTAGATGGACGGACGGACGGACGGACGGATGGACACCGAACACGGATGAACGCATGCACACACACCAAAACCTAATCAAATGAGGGGGCTATCCCAATGAAGCTTTCAGCCAAGTTTGGTGAAATTCTGTCCAGTAGTTCTCCAGATATCTTGCAGACAAGCCCTGTATATACATGTACAAGTAGATGGACGGACGGACGGACGGACACCTGACATGGATGAATGCAGACACACAAACCAAAACCTAATCAAATGAGGGGGCTATCCCACTGAAGCTTCCATCCAAGTGAGGTGAAATTCTGTCCAGTAGTTCTCAAGATATCTTGCAGACAAGGCCTGTATATACATGTACAAGTAGATGGACGGACGGACGGGCACCGGACACGGATGAATGCACGCACATACACCGAAACCTAATCAAATGAGGGGGCTATCCCAATGAAGCTTCCATCCAAGTTTGGTGAAATTCCATCCAGTAGTTCTCAAGATATCTTGCAGACAAGCCCTGTATATACATGTGCAAGTAGATGGACGGACGGACGGACACCGGACACGGATGAATGCACGCACATACACCAAAACCTAATCAAATGAGGGGGCTATCCCAATGAAGCTTCCATACAAGTTTGGTGAAATTCCATCCAGTAGTTCTCCCGATATCTTGCAGACAAGCCCTGTATATACATGTACAAGTAGATGGACGGACGGACGGACACGGATGAATGCACGCACATACACCAAAACCTAATCAAATGAGGGGGCTATCCCAATGAAGCTTCCATCCAAGTTTGGTGAAATTCCATCTAGTAGTTCTCAAGATATCTTGCAGACAAGGCAAGGGGACGGACAGACATCCATCCATCCAGACAGACGGACAGACAGACAGACAGACAGCACAAACACTAGATGTCTCCCCCCAACATAGTTGGGGGAGACATAATTATACCTATATTATCTTAAAATGACAGTCCTTATTTAAACTTCATGACATGTAGAAATATTCAATGTAGGTACATACCCACCATATCCCCATACTTTATTCATTTGTGTACAGTTTACTTAGTTCTTGCCAAATAAGCAAATTATGTATTCTTTTAATCAATTAGAGTGTGTATTGGTATCACCTGAATCACACCATTTGTAGATCGCTGTCAGGTTATCGTTTCCAATTATCGTTCGCGAATGAATCGTTTATTTCGTCAAATTTTCTCGAAGTCGCGATTTTCCAAGGTGCGAGGGACTGTTTTTTTTTCTTCAAAATAAATGATTCATTCACGATCGCTGTTCGAATATTAAACATTTATAATCAATGTTTCTATTTGTTACTAAGTCAAACCTGCCTGAATTAATGCCTTTTATCTCCAATTAAATGCACAATCAAACATAGAAAAACGGAAGTTAAAAGAAAAAATCAACCCCCCTATGAGTTGTCTGCCCCTAGGAGAGCTCTCCCATTCAATCCAGCGTGGTTACTATAAAGGTCATTGTAAGTCTTATTCCAATCCTCTTTCTCAAACCGAGACCAGTAGTATACAAGGCTGCGGTACGAGGGGAAGGAAGGGAGGGCACATTAAATTCAAGCAGGTTTGACTTAGTAACAAATAGAAACATTGATTATAAATGTTTAATATTTGCTTCCTAAGTCTTAAACCTGCTTGAATTAATGCCTCAGTACCAACATATGGAGGTGGGAACCTCGGTCTTGAAGTAGTTCCAAAAGTAGGCTAAGTAACCGCTGGAATGACACAGAAAAACATGGTATGTATTAGCATGAAGCAATCAATCAATCAACAATTTTAAACCCTGGTCAAGGACGAAAAGGTTAAAATGTGAATAAGATACAGTTGTACTTATCTTGATTGCTACATCCATGTAGCTGTGCTTGTGGTGTGGAATTAATTTCAACCGAGAAGAGGGACCCCCGCCACTAAGGAAAAGTAGGGTCTACTCGGGAAGCCATCTATACCAAGAAGAGGGACCCCCGCTACGAAAGAATGTAGGGTCTACTTGGTAAGGCTTATCTGCATGCAAATTCTTGGCTGTTCCTAAGTCCGGGTGAAACAGAACCATTCCGTGCCTAGAGGTCGCCAAGCCACACCACTCTCAGTCCACAAACGTCTAAGTCCAACTTGCTTCTTGGGAGTTGATCGTAGATGACGCAGCTGAGATCATGAGAAGGAAGTCAGATTCAACCTGAAAGACACAATCAAAACCGCAATTAAGGTAAAGATCACACTCACCATGGAGTCAGGCATCTTAAAGTGGTGATTTAGTGTCCGACATCTCTTAGAGGATCCAAGGTCGTCCATCTGAACTGATTTCTTCCTTCAATATGTGATCAATCAAATGTGGACTAATAGAATGAATGAGATGAGATGATACAGCAATTTGCAGATTTGCTGCGATGATACAAAAAGCCGCCCCCCCCCCCTCTTTTTGAAAATTTAGTTGACCACGTGCTGGGCCGCTATTAACGGCCCAAGCGTGGTTATCCCTTCTGACTGGACTGACATATCTCTCAGATAGAAGTTGGTGAACGTGGAGTTCGCCGTCCAGGCACAAGATTGGACAATGTCATGGAGGGACAGATTCTTCCATAATGGCCATGACGTGGCAATGGCGCGAATCTCATGAGAAGAGGCAGTCGACAACAGAGGGGGAGCGTCTATGGCCAATTGATAAGACCATTTAATGGTTTTCTTCAACCACGCGGCGATGGTATTTTTGGTAATGTCACGCAAAGCCGACGGGCGAAGAGACAGAAATAACAGGCGCCGAGAGCCGTGAGCGGAGTCGGTACGAGTAAGATAGTGGCGAATCGCCCGGACCGGGCATAACAGGAGGTCGTCTTCGAGCCCATGCACAAAGTCTGACAACGCAGGAATGGAGTACGATCGTTGAGCGCATGGACCTGAACGCACACTCATTTTTGGCAATAAATTCAGGAATGGGCCGAAAAGAAATGCGAGACCAATCCGCCGTCCAGGTCATAGAAGATCTTTCAAGAGCATGAAGTTCAGATACTCTAGATGCTAAAGCAAACGCCGCCAAAAAGGCGGTCTTATAAGACACAGCTTTTATAGAAGCGGACTCCAAAGGTTCAAAGGGCGGACGAATCAGAGCACACAGAACCACACCAATATCCCATTTCGGTAACAGTTGGCGCGTACGGCGAGACTGTAACGCGAAGGCGCGAATGAGCGCAGAGATATTATCATTTAGACTAATGTCTACACCCGAAGTAAGGCGTAACACCCTAGCCAGAGCAGATCGATACCGTTCAATGGTGCTGATTTGAAACTTCTTATCACGATGAAGATGAAGGAGAAAGTCAGCTACTATGGAAACAGAGGCAGAGTCGGGATCGGCATCCTGTCCTCGACACCAGGAGACGAAATAGGACCATTTCGCCTGATAGATCTGCGATGTGGAAGATCGATTGGCTGAAACCATCGTTCGTGCAACCTCTGCTGAAAAACCCTGGACTGCGAGTGCATCCTGGATAGTCTGCAAACGTGTAGGTTGAGCCACCGTGGGTTGTGATGGAAAATCCCGTGGGGTTGACGTAACAGGCTGGGCCAAACTGGCAGTCGACGTGGCGGGGCCGTGAGAAGCGGAACCAAAACCGGAAACCACTGTCGACGAGGCCACCACGGAACTACGAGTAGGATGATGCAGTCGTGATGAGAAATCTTCTGAAGCACTTCCAAAATCAGGGCCATCGGTGGGTAGGCATAAGCTAGGAAGTTGTCCCAATTGATTGACAGGGCGTCGATGTCATAGGCTTGAGGATCCAGAATCGGACTGACAAACAGGGTCAATTGGGCGTTGTTCCTCGTCGCAAAGAGATCGATCAGAGGGGACTCCCAGATGGAACACCTCCGGATGAAGTTGCCACTCGGTCTGAAGAACGGTGTCCGGACGTGATAAGCTGTCCGCTAAGACATTGAGCCGCCCCGGAACATGGCGGGCGTGAATATAAATATGATGAATACGAGTCCACTCGTACAGATCCCAAACTAGACGAAACATTGGTAGCGAGCGGGTGGTTCCCAACTTGTTGATGTGTGCAATGACTGCGGAATTGTCCGTCGCTATGAGGAGAGATGAGTACATGAGACGATGACTCCAATGTTGCACCGCCAGAATGACTGCCTTCATCTCCAGGAGGTTGATGTGAAGACTGGCATCCAACGTTGACCATCTGCCGGATACCTCGAATATGTCCAGATGGGCTCCCCAACCGGTCTCGGACGCATCGGTGTACAGATGATGAGTCGGAGCCGGAAAGCGGAATGGAACGCCCTGCATGACGTTGAGCTGGGATAGCCACCAGACCAGATATGGATGAAGAGACGTCAATACCGGCACCGCTGGATTGATGGAAGGTGTCTGTAGGTAAGGATACAGATGATACTGTAGTGGACGCACCTGTAGTCGGCCGTAATGAGTTAAGTCCTGAGTGGAAGTGAGCAAACCTACCAAACTTTGCCACTGTTGACGTGTCCGTGACGTTGACGACAAAAACTTTCGGATTAACAGCTGAATTTTGTCCCAACGATCCTCCGGAGGGTATACTCGCTGATGAAGAGTATCGAACACTGCGCCAATGTAACGGCGAACTTGAGCCGGAACCAACTCTGACTTGAGAGGATGAGGAATGAATCCTAGATGCCGTAACACCAGAAGCGTGAACTGGACTTGCACGTTGAGACGGGCCTCGTCCGCCGCCCATAGAAGGATGTCGTCTATATAAACCTCCATCTGGATACCTCGCAGGTGTAGAAATGCCATGACAGGAGAGGTAATGCGGGTAAACAACCAGGGGGCTACATTGACCCCGAATGGAAGGACCTGCCCCCGTTCGTTGATAACGAAGCGGAGATAAAGGCGATGACGTGGATGAATTGGAATATGAAGATACGCGTCCTGCAGATCGACTGAGGCCAGCCAATCCCGATGATGTATGCGGGCCCGAATCGATGAAACAGTCGGCATCTTGAAATGAGGGGGGGTGGTGAGATGAAACTTGTTTAACACTTTTAGGTCGATCACCATCCGCATCTGGTGCGAGTCTTTCTTGGGGACCAGAAATACGTGGCTGTAAAACCCCACACTGTCCTCAGTCCGAGGTAACTCTCTGACAGCTCCCTTGTCGATGAGCGTGTTGACTGAAGACAGAAGAGTCCGCACGTGGTCCGCGGAGACTGGTAGGCGGGCTGGGCGTGGCCACACAATGAGTTTGGGAAGGGAACGAAAAGTGAACAGGAAACCGTGCTCCAAAACTCTTAAAATCCAGGCGTCGTCCGTGATGAGACGCCAGTTGTCTACGAAGTATTGAAGGCGGCCGCCCACAACCGGATGACTGAATGAACGGAAAGCAGGAGGATGAAAAACTTCGGCTTGATCGGACACGGAACCCAGATAGTCATTTGCTGGAATGACCACCTCTCTTGGATGATTTCCCACGAAAGGAACGGCGACCTCGGCCTCGTGGAGGTTTGTCGATACCCCGAAAACTCCCCCGAGCGCCTCCATCTTGATGAGTGGTAGAAGACCTACGACCACGCTTCCGGCGACGATCCGTAGACCCACCCCGAGTAACAGCCGCAATTAAGCGCGCAGTACGTTCTTCACGCATGACGGGAACAACAGCCTCAATAGTATTGTTGAAAATGGAGCTGGATGCTAATGGCTGATGAAGCAAATAATCCTTAACCATAAAGGAGACGTCCGGTCTGACCGTCTTAAGTAAGGCGTGCGTTGCGCTTGGAGAAGCGAAACGTACGAATAAGAACTGGCCTCAATAACTTGACGGTTAGCCTGCACTAGGGTTTCAATGAAACCCCGCAAATAAGCAACACGACCTGGAGACAAAGAAGTCGACCCATCGTCCAGGCGTAACTCAGGATCCAAAGCAATCCGCGAAGTAGCCAATAAGAACCAATCGGAGACTGAAGAAGCACGTTGGATAGCCAATAACATCTCTTGGATATTCTCCACAAAATTGGAATTGAACTCAAGGGGAGACGACTTTGAAGATTTAGAAATCTGCGATAAGTCCCGATCACGTTTGGGTGGGTTGTCAGGTAAATGTTATCATGAAGTTCATGGCGGGCCCGGAAACGAGGCTTCTTGAATTTATTGTCATCTTGTAATTGACGATCAAACTTCTCTAAATGATCCACCCACGCTGGGGACGGGGCACATGTACGAGGAGTCACCGGCTTGGAAGACATGAATGCACAATCCGCAGCTGTCCGACATTTATCACTAGATGAAGCAACCTTGGAAGGGGCAGGCATATCCGGAACCAACGCTAAAAGCGCCTGCATTCTAAGCAAAAAATCCATCTTCGACGTATCGTCCGAACTTACTCGAGAGCAAGAAGAATCATCCGACGCACTCGACGAGACCGGAGATTGAGATCGAGATGAAGATAAATCATGATCCACCGAATGATCAAGGAAAGGTGCCCGATGATAATGAACATGATAATCTTGATCAGAAGGAACCGAAACCCTAGGTAACCGGTAAGTAGGATCAGGAGAATGAACTGTCAAAGTACGAGAACGGCGTACCGGCGACCGGGAGGACCGTAAATTAGTACCAAAATGAACCGGTGGACGAGAACTACGGATCGGAGAACGAGACCGTCGAACCGGTGCAATAGAACCACGAACAGGTGAAAACAAACGACAAGATGGTAAACCCGAACGACGTGTACGAGAACGTGAACGGTTACGTGAATGTCGTGTAGCAGTATGTGAATGATGATGTGAAGAATCAACAATCGCGGCAACTGGAGATCGTAAGTTCGCAACCTGAACACTTAATGGAAGAACCGAACGCGCTTCCATAGATTTTCCAGCATTAGGAAAACTATATTTAGTTTTAACCCGTAAAGGAGAAACTGACATGCGACGTCGTTTATTTGTTTTCTTCCTTCTAGAAGATACATGTGGAGAACCAATAGGTAAGGGTGAAATAACCTGGGGCACAGAATTCTTTTGTTTGTCGGGGACAATAGAATGGCCAGGCAAGATCGACCTGGTCTTTGTTGAACGTAACAAAGGAACTGGGTTTGGATCGACCCTAGACAATGAGTCTCCAGACCGGGTCAAACTGTCTAGCAACCTAGAATTATCATCGCGTAGGGTTGTACCGCTTGGTGGTATACATACTGACGCGGGAGACACTGAGTCTTGACCAGCTCGGCCAGGATCTTCATTAGACTTCATATCATTTCTAAGACCCGTCTGTCGATCTCCGACAAAGACGGGTCCTCACAAGAATGTAAAAGAAAAGCACGACGGGCCTGGGCATAATTCATCCAGGCCGTCGGATCCCATAATACACACTCCGCGCACGTGGACGCACGGTAACACAAATCTTTACACGAGAAGCAAGCCGTGTGAGCGTCTAAAGGGGAAACATTTTTCCCGCACGTACGACACGGAATACAAGACGGAACTTCCGACATAATAATACAGTAAGTAAGTTCCGAATAAACAACAAAGTCAACACTTGATAAAGGATATACCAGCGAGACAACAACAACTAATGTTGTAAAATTGCCTCTGAACACTTCCCTAGATGTGCACTGCTCGAGCAAACTGGAGAAAGAGGATTGGAATAAGGCTTACAATGACCTTTATAGTAACCACGCTGGATTGAATGGGAGAGCTCTCCTAGGGGCAGACAACTCCTAGGGGGGTTGATTTTTTCTTTTAACTTCCGTTTTTCTACGTTTGATTGTGCATTTAATTGGAGATAAAAGGCATTAATTCAAGCAGGTTTAAGACTTAGGAAGCAAATGGGTTTTTTCTGTTGGCAATCGTTTTTCAATCGCGAATAAAAAGCGATATCGCGATTCGATCGCTTTTCAATCGAGAAAATATAAACGATTGAAAAAAACGATTGAGGATCATAGCCGAAAGTAGTATGCCACTGGTTCAGCCTGACTGACCCGCATACACGTTCGAGTTTCTAACACTTCAGTCAGACTACATAAAGTTCGATCATTTTTTCTTCTTCCTTTTCCATTCTTTGCCTAGTGTAAAACTATAGCGTGTTTCTGTACAGTTGACGGTTATATAGATACGATGGGGATATTGAAAGAAATTGAAAAAAAATATCTATATATATACATAGGAATAATGGTTATGCATATAATTATAACTTCATATTTACATATATTTTGTTCGGGACACAGGCCCGGATATGGTCAGATTGGGTCATTTGCACTTGCAATTTCGTCTATTATTTTGAGTATTTCTGCGTTTTAAAGCTGGTATTATTCCAGATTTCTTGTGTAGTATTTTTCGTGAACGTTTTTGGCATCTGTGCGGGCTGAAATTTTGAGTTGATTCATCAGATTTTCGCTGTACGCGTGGTTTTTTATCCTACGATCACCATTTTCCTTGTGTAGATAGATGGCGCTGTATTGAATATAACATTGTCATACGGGGCTTTTGAGTCTTCGCAAGCACTTAATTATTAAATATAGCGCCGGCTATTTGTAAAAATTTTCACAACTGGTTAATCCGGTAAGAGATGAAATTATATAATATTCAGTTGGTTTTTGGCTTGAGCTCTTTGGAATCATTCATAGTTCATTTATCAAAATATAAAATTAAAATAAAAAGTATTGTACATATGCGAATATCAAACATTTATAAACAATGTTTCTATTTGTTACCAAATCAAACCTGTTTCAATTATGCCATTCAATCTCCGTCAGGAAGATGATACAACGTAGAAAACGGAAGTTAAAAACTAAAAGTTAGCTCCCCTAGCGGAGAGCTGTCCGCCCCCAGGAGAGCTCTCCCATCTAACTCCAGCAGCATTACCATATAGGCTCCGCTCAAACCATACTCGCCCTCTATTCTCATTGTAATTACCGAGACCTGTAGTGTTTAAGGCCGGCATGAGGGGACGGAGGGAGGGTCAATCAAATTGAAACAGGTTTGATTTGGTAACAAATAGAAACATTGTTTATAAATGTTTGATATTTGATTCCCAAATCGTAAATCTGTTTCAATTATGCCACAGTACCAACATATGGAGGCGGGAATCTCGGCCTTGTGGTAACTCCCATAGCAGACTAGTAATCGCTGGAACGACACAGACATGGGTATAAATCTGAGACATTATTACTCAACAAGTTGACCCTGGTCAAAGACGCATAGGGTAATTGAAGGAATTGATACAGTTCTACTTATCTTCTGATTGTCTCCATCCATGTAGCTGTGCTCGTGGTGTGGTACACAATTCTTCCAAGTTGAAGGATACCCCGGGAGCCATCGGCAACAAGATAGGTCCCCTTGGCAGGCACTGTATGACTAGGGGGGGAAAAGGGCCACAAGCCGTTGCATACAGGAGATCCTTGGTCCAACCGTAAGAAAGGGGGTGACGTACGCAACCCGAATCTTGGAAGGTACCAAGTCCACACCACTCTCAGTCCGCAAGCCTCTTGAGGTCAACTCACCATACTTGGAGTGATGACGGATGCGTTGGAATTGCCGTGCTTGCTCTCTGGGTGATGCTGCGCACTATACAACTCTCTGTACTTGCATCACTACTGTTGACTCTAGGTCTGGAGCGCGTGTCTTGTGAGTTGGAGATAGTCGGAAAAGTCGGAAAAACTGTCCCACAAGTACACCATGAAGACATTGTGTTGATTAAGCACAATCCTAAGGTAAATGGATCTCCACATAATGTTAGTGTGATAAAGTCAACATGGCTCTGTGTTAACAACACTGTGCTGAATTCAATTAAAGGCGACTAGTCCGTCATTCACAGTCCCGCCGTCGTCCTCATAGAATATCCACGTCCATAATCCAAAGACCTATTCCATATAACAGCATTTAACAAAATACTGCTGATTCCAATACAATTTTGATATTCTGAACTCCAGACTGGAAACAACAAGGTCTGGACAGAACTCTCTTCGTAGAGTAAATCACAATGTGAAAAACCCGAGAGGAATTGATACAAGTGGAAAGTTGACGCCAAACGAACGGACTTCCCCTCCCACCGACGACCGACAATGGAGAATCAAAGGAAGGGCCGATGAATGGATATAAAAATTAAACATTTATAAACAATGTTTCTATTTGTTACCAAATCAAACCTGTTTCAATTATGCCATTCAATCTCCGTCAGGAAGATGATACAACGTAGAAAACGGAAGTTTAAAACTAAAAGTTAGCTCCCCTAGCGGAGAGTTGTCCGCCCCTAGGAGAGCTCTCCCACCTCATTCCAGCAGGATTACTATATAGGCTCAGTCCAAGCCATACTCGCCCTCTATTCTCATTATAATTACCGAGACCTGTAGTGTTTAAGGCCGGCATGAGGGGACGGAGGGAGGGTCAATCAAATTGAAACAGGTTTGATTTGGTAACAAATAGAAATATTGTTTATAAATGTTTAATATTTGTAGCCCAAATCGTAAACCTGTTTCAATTATGCCACAGTACCAACATATGGAGGCGGGAATCTCGGCCTCGTGGTAACTCCCATAGTAGACTAGTAATCGCTGGAACGACACAGACATGGGTATAAATTTGAGACATTATTACTCATCAAGTTAACCCTGGTCTCAGACTCATACGGTAATTGAAGGAATTGATACAGTTTTACTTATCTGAGTGTCTCCATCCATGTAACTGTGCTTGTGATGTGGTACACATTTCCACCAAGTCGCAGGAAACCCGGGCACCCTAGGCAACAAGAAGGTCCTCTTGGTAGACTCTGTATGACTAGGGGGAATCTCCGTCACAGCCATTGCATACAGGGAGATCCTTGATCCAACGCGGTGCCCAAAACTTGGAAGGTACCAAGTCCACACCACTCTCAGACCGCAAGCTTCTTGAGGACAACTCACCATACTTGGAGTGATGAATTTAGATGCGTTGGAATTGCCATGCTTGCTCCCTGGGTGAGCTGCGCACTCTTCAACTCTCTGTACTTTCTTCACTACTGTTGACACTAGGCCTGGAGCGGGTGTCTTGTGAGTTGAGGCACAGGTGACCCAGCTGAGACATCTAGAAGGAAGTCAGTTTCTGAAGAACAGAAGCAAATTTCAGTTAGAAGTAAACCCTACCCTGGTGTTAGGCCTTCATTGGTGATTATAGAATCCACGGCCGGTCAACTGACTTATTTCTACCTTCTGAGATGCCTCTTATCATGTAATATATGTAATAATAATAATATGACTGAGATGAGATGAGATGAGATGATACAGCAAGATGGCTGTCTTGCTGCGATGGTGACAATTTTGCCGCCCCCCCTCTTTTCTGAAATTACTCACGTGCTGGGTAGCCACAGTGGCCCAAGCGTGGTCACACTATTGATTGCACTGTCATATTCCTCAGACAGATATTAGTGAACGTGGAGTTAATTGTTCAGGCACAAGACAGGACAATGTCATGAAGGGGTCAGTTCTTCCATACATGCCATGACGCAGCGATGGCACGAATCACATTAGAAGAAGCAAAAGACAGTAGTGGGGCGTCAATGGTATATCTACCTTCTGCCAATTGATAAGACTATTTTATGGTCTTCTTCAACTACGCGGCTTTTTTAAATGACAAGCCTTGCTGACAGGCGAAGGGACAGAATAACCGTAGCCGAGAGCCGCGAACGGATCGGAACGAGTAAGATAGTGGCGGATGGCTCGAACAGGACATAGCAGAAGATCGTCCTCGAGGCCATGTACAAAGTCCGACAACGCAGGAATGGAGTACGACGTTGAGCGCACGGACCTGAACGAACAGACTCATTTTAACGATAAATTCAGGAATGGGCCGAAAAGAAATGCAAGACCGATCTGCTGTCCAGGTCATAGAAGATCTTTCAAGAGCATGAAGTACAGACAGTCTGGACGCCAAAGCAAACGCCGCCACGACGGTCGTCTTATAAGACACAGTTTTATAGACGCGGACTCTAAGGGTTCAAAAGGTGGTATAATCAGAGCACACAGAACCACACCGATATCCCATTTCGGTAACAGTTGGCGAGTACAACGCGACTGTAATGCGAAGGCGTGAATAAGAGCAGAGATATTATCGTTAAGGCTAATGTCGGAACCCAAGGTAAGACGTAACACCCTATTCAATTTATGCCAGAGCAGATCGATAGCCTTCCATGGTGCTAATATGAAACTCCCTATCCTGGTGAAGGTGAAGGAGGAAGTCAATTACGAGGGAAATAGAGTCGGGAACGATATCACGTCCTCGGCACCAGGACAAATATAGGAACGTAGTGAGTAAGATCCTACATATAATAAACAACCTTAAGGTTGATGACAGAACCATAATGTCAAAGTCTAACCATTGGTGTAACGGTCAATACAGGAATAAAGTACTTGATGGAGAAAGTCGGAAAAAACTGTCCCACAAGTACACCACGAAGACATTGTGTTGATTAAGCACAATCCTAAGGTAAATGGATCTCAACACAATGTTAGTGTGATAAAGTCAACATGGCTCTGTGTTAACAACACTGTGCTGAATTCAATTAAAGGCGACTAGTCCGTCATTCACAATCCCGCCGTCGTCCTCAGAGAATATCCACATCCATAATCCAAAGACCTATTCCATATAACAGCATTTGACCAAATACTGCTGATTTCAATACAATTTTTATATTCTGAACACCAGACTGGAAACAACAAGGTCTGAACAGAACTCTCTTCGTTTTACAAGTGGAAGGTTGAAGCCAAACGAACGGACTTCCCCTCCCGCCGATGACCGACGATGAAGAATCAAAGGAAGTGGCGATGAATGGATATAAAATATGCATCTCGCAAATGAAGAAATGACGTGACAAACGGCGTTATGGCGTACCAGAAACGTCTAACCGATGTAATAGAACGACGCACAGGTGTATGAAAGACACATAACGGCGTAATGAACATGTCGTCAAGGTGTAATAGGAAAGCGTAATGTGAAAAATGCGAGAAACGTTGTATATGATAAACAACGTAGTGATTTCCTCATTCACAACAACTTAATGTATAAACATGCTCATAATGGAGCAGGATACAAACTTATAATGTACACGACGTAACAGAAGGGCGTTGCAAACAGTAACCCCGAAGTCGATTGTAATAATTTTCCTTCTCTTTAAACGCAATAGAGATGAACCACTTGAAAGTTTGTAGCGTTAATCACCAAATGTAAGCTCAATGAGATAAATGGGATTATGGATCTTTGTGTCAGTGAACATGAATAATGTGTCAATGCACATGGTTACATTATTACCTCTCCCGATGTAATTTGTCTCCTGTACATGAAATTCAGTACTGGAGCTTATATAGAGAGAATATAAAACATTTACAACCCTTTTGGCTGATAAGGGCAGTTTTTGGCTGACCCTGTCTGCTCCAGTCTGAACACATGTCTGAATATTCTTACAGCTGTTTTACGACCCTCTGTGCAGTCTAGTTGAGCAAAATTTCTGTCTGCTCAGGCTGACCAGGTCATTCTCTATTTTATATGTCTGAACCAGGCTGCTCATTAATTGGTCAAATGGCCCACATGTGGTCTGGCAGTCAACTGTGAAACTTCAAAGCTAGAGACCACATTTAATGAGTCTTTAATAGGTTCCAAACTGTCACAGCAAGTCAAGTACTGTTGAAAGCATAGAATTCATTCTTGAGATAGGGAAAAGGTTTATTCATACTTTTCAAGGGAGATGTACATGTAACACCCAAATAACAGGCTTGAGTGGTATGATCTACATTTTCACATTTCACAAATGCTTACTCCTTTAATTTTTTCTGGCAGTAGAATTCACCATTTTTTAATGTAACCCTAGCTTTTTCTACAAAACCTAGTTATTATGCAAATTCACTGATTGGTGGAAAGACTGAGGTTTTCTTCCCGTAATAATTCAAATACTGAAAGGGACATTTCCCACAAAAAAAATCAGAAAGTATATCATATAAAGTTCAGTATTTTTGTAATTTTGGGATTACACTTAGTATGGCACAGATTGATTGATGATTGGCAGGTGGATTCCCAGCTGCAGTCGGACTGCAACAGGGGCATCCCGTTTCCAGATTTGGGCCTGAACTACAGACAGATCACAGGTTTTGGGGAAATTTCCTCAAAATGGAAAGATGTTGTTAGCTTATTCTGAATCTGCTATTCCATGTATGCTCGTGACACATGACATAGAAACATTATTTCAAGTAAAAAATTACTGTGTACAATATGGAATGATCTTATTTTGGCCTACATAAACAGACATCTTTAAATGAAAGCTATCTTTCATGTCATACAATCTCACCATGTACATACTGACCAGGGAATATTTTCTTCTATTTGCTTTCATATTTATTAATGTCTGCCTAAAAGGCAGATTATGTATAATGTGATGTCATTCTCCATCCATCTGTCCATCCCCAGCTTACAATGTATGTCCGATCTATGGACAGTTCGTTATCCACAGTACCCCAGAGGGAGATGAATCTTGTCACTTACAAAAATGAGGGTAAGACTGAGGCCAGAGAACAGAAGTAACTGGTCAATAAAAACCCCAGAAAATCATTGAACTATTCATATCCAGTGTACATCTGTGAAGTTTTCTATCCACATTTAAATTCTATGATTATATATTTTCTGAAATCAATTTCTTTGGGGAATCAGATTCTAGCAACACTGATCACCACAAATGATTTATTTAAAGGTGAACTGAAAAGCTTTCCAATGTTCTGTTAAAATGTCATAAAACAAGAACTTCTATAGTTGTTACAATTATGTGTGGTAATGGTTCTGTGGGTTATTGTTTTATTTTGGGTATTTGAGAAGTCAAAACTTATACCGAGAGCCAGAACTTTTAAAAACGCCATCGCTTGCCTCCCGTTGGTTTTGGAACGTCATGACGTTATAGTGGTCCCCGTTCATTCATCCGGACGTAGCATGAAGTCACATTTGAATAAAACCTGAATGAAGGGGACCACTATAACGTCATAACGTTCTACAAACCAAGAGAGACAAGCGATGCAAGCTTTCAAGACGGATTTATAACAGGATAACTTAAATATTGTTATTAGTACAATTTTGCAAACTATATTTGTCTCAAAAGCGTATAAAAGTTATGTCACATAAGACAAGATGTATATAAGCAACAATTTAGATAAAATTAAAAGCTTTGCAGTTCACCTTTAAATGAAAAAAGAGCTGTTGGTGAAAATTTAACCTTCATAAATCCTTACTTTAAGATGTATATAGTATAATATTGAAACAAAGAGTGCCTTTTTTTTTATTTCAGGCTGGAAATTATTTTATGACGGTTTGAAGTCCAATAATTTGAAAAATCCCCAAAATGTGACTGCATGCCTACAATTAAATCACATAAATAGTTAGTATGGAGGGAATAATATAACAATTTTTGTCCAATAAGTATTTTTTACTTGGTCAGTACATGTAGCATGAACATAGTAACTATACAGAGTTTAAATGAGTAGTAGTACAATAGAGAAATATTTACATGTAATAAGTAGCTCTACAAGTGAATGTGACAATCAAACTGTGTACATGTACATAGCTGCAGATGGGAGACAAACCATGAATCAACGACCTCAAGATCCTATTGTCTCATCGAATAGCTCTTGTGTGGTTACAGCACAGTGACAGACAATGAGCAAAATAGATCCAACTGATTCCATTCTCGGGAAGGTGCATGTCAATCTGTTCTATGTGAAATCACTTTGGTTGCCTTTGAACAGCTGACATGTATGTAAAAACTCCTGTGAATTTTAGATACTTTTCCAATGGCAAGATGAATGAAGATGCAGAGATGTTGACAACTTCACAGCAAATGGTTAGCATTTCGCTTCTCAAAGCAAAAATTATCAAACAAGATACAGTATATATTTTGCTGTTGACCTTTGACAAGTTGATCTCAAAATGTATGACTCCTCTTTGCCATGCGAGTACTCAATTTGGTACCAATCAAACCTTGAAACTAAAGATATCACATGGACAGCAAGTGTTAATGGATGAATGGACAGAATGCAATATCGCATTACAGGACCTCATCTTCGACAGGCATATGAAAATATGACTTAATGATTTCTTGATTTTTGGGTAACAGTGACCTTGACATTTGACCCACATTTTGGTACATGTATCACATCATGCCCCTCTAATGTATCTACTGGCAGATAAAAAATTATTTTCGATGATATCCTGATTTTGGGGTCACAGTGACCTTGACATTTGACCTGACCTAACTTTTGGTATGCGACACATCGTCTTCCCTCAATGTATCAATGGACTCAAAAAATCAGATTTTTATGAATTTCATGATTTTGGGGGTCACAGCGACCTTGATGTTCGGCCTTGACCTACATTTTGGTATGTGACACATCATGTCCCCGTAATGTATCTACTGATACAAAAAAATTTTTTTTGAAGATTTCTTGATTCTGAGGTCAGTGATCTTGACTATTGGCCTTGACCAAAATTTTGGTACATGACAAAACGGCTCCCCATAATTTCTCAATGTACTGAAAAAATCATGATTTTTAACAATTTCATGATTTGGGGGTCACAGTGACCATGACCTTTGACCTTGACCTACAATTTGGTAGGTGACACATCGTGTCCCTCGAATGTACCTACCGACACAAAAAAAAATTATTTTTAATAATTTCCTGATTTTGTGGTCAGTGACCTTTGACCTATTTATTGGTATGTGACACTTTGTTTCCTCCTATTGAATCCATGCATAAAAATTAGAAATTATTAATGATTTCCTGAATTTTTAGTCACACTGACCTTTGACCTCGACCTACATTTGGGATGCAACACATCGTTCCCCTCTAGGGCATCCACTCACCAAAAATTAGGACTGTAGATAGAAAACTGTCAATGATCACTTTGGTACACGACACATGGTCTCCACCTAGCGTATCCACTCACAAAAAATTGCAAGTGTGGAAAGAAAACGTTCACAGATATAGACCGGACATGAGCACTTCAGTGATTTCCTGTTTTTTAGGCTAGTGGCCTTTGACCTCTTACCTCGACCTTCATTTTGGTACGCGACGCATCGTCTCCCCATAGGGTATCCACTCACCAAAAATTGGAACTGTAGATAAGAAACTGTCCCAGATATAGACCGGACACGAGGACCGGACAGACGGACGGAAACCGCCATCACATAATATATCCGCCTTTTTGGCAGGCGTATAAATATGACCATACACAGGCAATTTTGGCTGTACAATACTGAATGGTACTGCACGGAAAGGCCCACCATACATGTAAGTACTGAGCTGTGACTGAACAGTTCTTGTGTGGTAATCACAGCTCAAAACTGCACTGCACTCAACTGAGCAGTACATGCCAGTTAGCAACAGCTTGGTTCCAAGAGGTAACTGAGCAGCACTGCTCCATAACAGAGTTGTCACTGTTCAGCTATCATGCAATACTATTCAGTCCGATTTCTTGTTTTACTGTATGGTATCCATTCAGTAATGACCCGTATCTGCACAGTACCACTCCGTAACTGGTCAGTACTGAACTGTACACTGAACTGCCGTGAGAGGTATACCATTCCAGGGCCTTCCTTCCAGTTACCATTCATGTGGAAATTTGGCTGTGTAGATGACCACGTCTCACACCAGCAGCACCGGATATTGAGAAATGGTCCATGTCCCCAGTCAGCAGCACCAGTTGGTCGATTGCATCCATAACTGGTGCTACTGCAGTGGGGGACAGGAACCTCTATGGTCGATTTTTGTTTTGGTTGATATTACATATATCATTGATTAAAAGTATGATTTTGAAAATGGACATCTCTCTTGAGCCATACATCCCACAAGTCAATGCATGTTCAGTAGCTCTCGAGTTATTGGTTTGAAATTTGTGAGCCGTCCGAAACAACTCCTAAATGAGTACCAGTAACCAATCTGGCAATTTGTTTCTAGATCAGAGAACACAACATCATGTTTCCTAAACAGAAAACCATGTCATTTTTCCTAAATATTAAACATTTATAAATAATGTTGGTGTTTGTTACCAAATCAAACCTGTTATCACTTTAATGCCAATATCCTCCATTTGGAGATCTTCTGCAAACAAAATTATCTCCCTTGATCGCTGCGTCGATCGTCCGCCAGGTGGCGTGCACTCCGCGCATGTCCATCACTCTTTTCCCATGTTGAGCAAGACCTGTTTTGAGTCAAGGCCGAGCAAAGAGGGGAGGATGGGTTGGGCAAATCAACGTTGATAACAGGTTTGATTTGGTAACAAACACCAACATTATTTATAAATGTTTAATGTTTGTGTCCCAAATCTTCACCTGTTATCACTTTAATGCCAGACTCCCAACAGAGGAGGTTGGGTAGCCGGCCTTGTGACTTGCTTTTGGATTAAGCGGAGCACGCCTTGTTCTGATTTTGTAAATCTAATATGCTTAATAATATCCTGATAATTCCCGTGTCGTATAGAAGCGTAGGGAGCTCAAGGTATTACAAGTAATGCGGCGAGAGGTGGACTCTGTTCCATCGTTTGCTCGCATACTTAGCTAGATAATCAGATGCCATCGTGATGTCTTGAAGTCCCTTTGTCTCTGGCATGGTATGTCTTCTATACTTACCGAGTTGTCGGGATCTTGCTTGCTTGATCGGTGCCCCCCCCTTTTTTTGATAGGAGTGGTAGACTATACCCTAGGTTGTAGCTATAGGTCCAGTGTAGTCATCCTATCTGTCTGTACAGACATGTCTGAAGATAGCAATCAGTATGAGTTGAATTGATCGTCCAAGCGCAGGTGTCAACAGTATCGTTTAACGATAAGTTTTCCCCCAAAGTGGCCCGGGCGTCACACTGGCTCATCTTGTGAGACGATGTCTCCATAAAGGAGAAGGAGCGTTGATGGCGAGTTGGTTAACCCAGTCGGCAGTCTTCTTCAACCCAGACGGTGATCATGGACTAGTGATGTCCGCTGATGGGTCTGTTAGAAGTGATGAGAGAGGAAGACAGCTGGAACCTCTTGTCGGTTCTATAAAGAGTGCTCTAGGCCTCTGACTGGTTTTTTACCTCTGACTGGATATAAAAAACCTCTTCTCCTCCAGCAGGTACACGAAACCTGTTAGCGCTGGAATCTGGTACAGTCTTTGGATGTATGGTCCCCGACGTGTGGAATCGTTCTAAATGACGAGATCCGGGATGGGATGAAAGGATCTGGTTGACCAGTCTGTCATCCCTGTCAAGGAACTAGGTTCTACTGCGCAATGCTCTGATTGCGTAGTGGAGACTGTCATGGATCTGTCTTGCAGGACAGGATCTTGACTGTAGTTGGTAGAACTGGTTGAATGGCAGGCGCAAGAATGCCCTAGTACCACATCCAGGTTTCCTTGGGTGGTAACTGATGTGTTCGGCGAGACTGTGAGGTGAAGACCCTGGAAAGCCGAAATGCTGGAACGTAGTCGGTTCCGTGGGTGAACTTGACAGCTCTGGATGATGCTGAGTGATACCCCTGTGTACTGCTTGACTGAGATTCTCTGCCCTAATGCAGAAGGAAAGCCCAGCTGTTGCTGGAACAGAAACAGTGTTGGCCACAGGTCCTCTACTATAGTACATTCTCCGGGCTTGATGCGACTGTACAGTAAATAGTAACTTGCTGCTGTCATTGTCTGTACAATTTGTCCTGGAGAAAAACCCTGGTCTGCAAGGAAATTCTGGACCGTAGCAGACGTGGGGGTTCGGCCGTTGCGGGTCCCGGTGCCTCCGTGGAAAAGTGAACTTCCGGTTGTAGTACCCTGTAGGACCTGGAGGAAGCTGTCGGCGGGAACCCTGAAGTGATGTGAAACACATGGTGTTGTGACATGGTATTGCTGATACCATGCTGCTAGGACCAGTGTCGATGTTTCTAGAAGATGGTGACTGGAATCTTGCTCCCCCCAAACTTGACGTAACTGACGACCGTACTGAACGTTCGTAATCAGTGCTGATGTGTTGTACAACCGCAACCTCCAAGGGGGACCGCCTTCTAGCGTAGATATCCCTAAGGAAGATGATGCGTTGCTTGTCTATCGTGGTATCCATGTGATGTGTCGGCTATCTGTTGCCGGACTAATGGACCCCTCTAAGCTATGAATTCCGCATCGGTGAATGTGAACTTCTATGTGCTTGGTTGAAACTGCCTCAGGCATCGCCACTCTGGAAGGGGGTGAAGATGTTCCGGGACGAGCATCCTTATATTGCTTGTTCTTGCGCTCAGGATCAGTTGTAGTTGAGAAACTGTAATGAGGAGTACCTGGAGCTAGCCAAACTGTGCTAGGTCCCGGGTGAGTAGTAGACTGTAGTTCCATCCCACGGACCTCTGGGTCATGGTGTTGATGGTCTGGTTTTCGGTGTAGGTTCCAATGCCGGAAACCTGCCTGTCGCTGAATATAGCCGTACTACATAATCCGTGGGGTCCCAGGAAATATCCCTGGACCGCCATGATCATCGAGGCGAAACTCGAAAAAGGCCTCTGGAAACGTCGAAAAATGACGACAATCGGGAGTCGGAGTCCAACTCCTGTAGAGTCGAATATGCTCAGTAAGTGTCCGGCTCCGTCGTCTAGTCCGGTCTCTACTGTCATCCCGATGAATGCTGGAGTCCGAGGTTCTGTTCTGGAGTCCTAGCTCGCATTCCGGATTAGAGATGACTATCCTCGTGTCCTATTCCAGTGTCCGGGTCCGTGTTGACTTGGCCTTGGAAGGGACCTCAATGTGAACCTAGGCTTGCCCACTGTAGACTGGGTGTCTCATTCCAAAGAAAAACGTGTTAAGTCAAAACCGACTAACCATTTCTCCCGAAATAGATTCCCCTGATCATGATGTCGGGTGTAGGTGGAGTCCTAGATTATCCGATGAGGAGTAGGATCCGGCTCTTAGAAGACTGAGGATGATCGTCAGATGAAGTGTCGGGATCTGGAGTAGACGTCACGTAAGGACTGACTTCTTCGACGCTGATCTTCTATATCATCAGGGTCGACCGTTCTACAATCAGGTGAGTGAAGACTCGAAGCTTGGGAAGGATGAAAGGATGACTAGTGGTTTGAAGGTGAAGCTTGAGAACCATCAATTCTGACTGACGAGGTTGACCTCTGTCCCGGTCGGAAGATTCCCTCTTTACCTTGGAACTGTCCTTTCTTGTAAGGGTGAACACCACTCTGAGCATCTTGCTTGGGTTGTCCGAGTTCTGACCGGAAAGACCCTCCGTGGCGATCTCCTCTGTAAGAGTCGATAAGGCGCCGAAGAATTCCATCTTGGCCCGTGAAAAAGGTCAATGATCCCGCTTATGCTTCACGTCTGGATCCTGAATCACCTTTGAAAATAGCCGTCAGGAACAAATCAGAGTATGATGTAATTCTGTGTTGTGTCAGCATCCTATCTTCCACAGCACAGGCTTGTCTCTGTTGAAGTACCCCCGCTGGTGTCCTCGTGAAGTTCAACAGTCTGTCAAGATCCGGTTCAGACTTCGGGCCCTGAACGGTGGATTGTCTCCGTGAAGAGTGTAAGCCTTGTAAGGACCGGGCTCCTGGAGAGATGACGAAGTCTCCAATTGTCGATCCAGTGCGTCGTATAGGTTGACTGATGCTGGAGATGGTGCGCAGGTTGGCGCAGCTTCCTCCTCAGAAGGTTTGTTAAAACCGTAAAGAGGTGTCGTAGTAAGTTTTCTTCGTTCCCGGCGAGGTCATCGGGCTGCTTTGTCATCGCCGACCACCGGTCTGGGCATCTCTGGAGTCAACGTGTGTACCGCCGCTATCCTGACTTTGAAGGGTAGCATGTCTTATTCTTCTACCTCCGCCTGACGTAGGAGGTGAATCTGTATGAGATGAGGATGCCGAGGAAGTGAAAGGTCGTGCGTGATCCTCATAGCCAACACTGTATGTCGGGAATCTAAATCACTCGGTCAACGGGCCTCCCACCGTTGCTAGAAGAATGGGTCGTGTCATCTCGCGGGTCTCCGATGAAGGGACTCTACCCTGGTAAGGGGCTGTGAAGCCTGGAGATGACTGCCTTTTGTCCAGGCTTGCCGCTGTAAGTTTTCTCCGTTTCCGGACGGGGTCAGCTGGCTGCTTGTCATCGCCGACCACCGATCTGGGCATCTCTGGAACCAGCGTGTGAACCGCCGCTATCCTGGCTTTAAACGGTAGTCCGTCCTGTTCTTGTCTTCTACCTCCGACTGATGGGAGGGAGGTGACTCTGTATGAGACGAGGATGGCGAGTGAGTGGAACGTCGTGCGCAATCCTCGTAGTCTGAACCTGAGTCTGCGTCGCTAGCAGAATGGGGTCGTGTCATCTCATGGGTCTCCGGTGAAGGGACCTCTACCATGGTAAGGGGCTGTATAGTCGGGAGATGACTGTGCTTCTTGACCAATCTCGGTGCAGTGGAATGGTGATCCACGGGTTCCTTTCCACCTCTGGTGCGTTTATCCCGATGCTCCGGTTTATCCCGTGCTTGTTGACGGGAAACCGGTGAACGGCTTCTTCCTTGCCTGGTGTAAGGTCGCTCCGGGGTATGGTACCTATGGTACCGGCTCCGGTTAGGTGGACTAGGTGAAGGGGTCCGACGTCTGGGATGGTCCCTCTCCCGATGATGACGTACAGGATAGGAATCTCGGCGTTGTAACGGTGTGCGACTTCGTTAACGAGATCTGCTTGCCGTAGTACCGAGGTGTGGCGTAGTACCGAGGTGTGGTTCCGTTGTACGGGTCCAAACTTGAGTGGAGGCCGGCTCACGGCGTTCTGGCTGAGTCCGTTCCTCATAAGTCCGTGACTTCTTGGATGTGGAGTCTCGGTGATCTGTATAAGTCCGTTCTGCTTGAGTCCGTGACCTCTCAGATGTAGATTCACGGCGCGCTGGATAGGTCCGTGAAGTATCCCGTTCCGTGGTACGGCTGCAGGCCGTGGTATGGTTCTGGGCTGTAGCTTCCTCCCGCAGTGCTCCGGTATCGGAGTTACGGCGGTCTGGATAGGTCCGTGAGGTCTCCCTTTCCGTGCTACGGCTCCGGTCCCTGTAGGCCTTTGGCTTGTCCGACTCCCGGCGTCCCGTATAGGGCCGTGACTCCGTGCCGTGGACCCGGTGAGCTGTGCTTGAGCCGGGGTCCCGCTGTAGTGGTGGAGTCCGTGATCTTGATTGTCGGACTGCTTTCTTCGCCGTGTCCGTCTGTGTCTCCGGGGTACGGCGGTTCTTTGGGACTTGGATGAACGGGAGTTGGTATCCGAGGACTCGCTTTGATCCGTGACTGTGACGGGGCTGTCTAGTAGAGTCCGTGTCAGCACTCTAGCCGGTGCAGTAGAAGTAAACCGTATCGCCGTGGCTTGGGCTTGACTGGTCTGCACTTTGCCTATTCTCTCGGTATCCCGTAGTCTCTGTAGGCTCTTGGCTTGACGGGGTCTCGGAGTTCTGCATTGGGCTGATCTCT
>JAVTVY010001232.1:0-33744 GCA_036873755.1 Hanleya hanleyi
GGGAATGAGCTATAGCCTGGTGATAAAACTCGTTCAGAGCACATACCATTTCATTGTCATTTGGAAAAAAAAAGATAAATTGAATCGTTTATATTTAGTTGATTAACTATTCTGTATTACACCTACTTTTTATTGTCGATTGACATATTTGTCAGCTCCAATGACCTACTGTTCTGTGATCTTTGCTGGTTCACATAATCTGTCAAAATATATGAGGAATACAAAATGGCATGAGTTACATGTAAATGATGATTAAAACTCAGCAAACTACATGTGAGTGAAGCCTTCATTTAAAATGTTGATACCAATGCACCAACCAATCACCATAACTCTAATAATGATCAATATTGGCTGAGCTGATACAATACACACATGTAACACAACAATACACACATGTAACACAACAATACACACATGTAACACAACAATACACACATGTAACACAACAATACACACATGTAACACAACAATACACACATGTAACACAACAATACACACATGTAAACACAATACACACATGTAACACAACAATACACACATGTAACACAACAATACACACATGTAAACACAACAATACACACATGTAACACAACAATACACACATGTAACACAACAATACACACATGTAACACAACAATAATACACACATGTAACACAACAATACACACATGTAAACACAACAATACACACATGTAACACAACAATACACACATGTAACAACAATAATACACACATGTAACACAACAATACACACATGTAACACAACAATAACACAACAATACACACATGTAAACACAACAATACACACATGTAACACAACAATACACACGTGTAACACAACAATACCCACATGTAAACACAACAATACCCACATGTAACACAACAATACACACATGTAAACACAATACACACATGTAAACACAACAATACACACATGTAAACACAACAATACACACATGTAACACAACAATACACGCATCTAACACAACAATACACACATGTAACACAACAATAATACACACCTGTAACACAACAATAATACACACATGTAACACAATACACACATCTTACACAACAATACACACATCTTACACAACAATAACACAACAATACACACATGTAAACACAACAATACACACATGTAACACAAAAATACACACATGTAAACACAACAATACCCACATGTAACACAATACACACATGTAAACACAATACACACATGTAAACACAATACACACATGTAAACACAACAATACACACATGTAAACACAACAATACACACATGTAACACAACAATACACACATATAACACAACAATACACACATGTACACACAACAATACACACATGTAAACACAATACACACATGTAACACAACAATACACACATGTAACACAACAATACACACATGTAAACACAATACCCACATGTAACACAGCAATACACACATGTAAACACAACACTACACACATGTAACACAACAATACACACATCTAACACAACAATACACACATGTAACACAACAATACACACATCTAACACAATAATACACACATGAAACACAACAATACACACATCTAACACAACAATAACACAGCAATACACACATGTAACACAACAATACACACATGTAACACAACAATACACACATGTAAACACAACAATACACACATGTAAACGCAACAATACTCACATGTAAACACAACAATACTCACATGTAAACACAATACACACATGTAAACACAACAATACACACAGGTAAACACAACAATACACACATGTAACACAACAATACATACATGTAAACACAACAATACACACATGTAACAACAATACACACATGTAAACACAAGAATACACACATGTAACAACAATACACACATGTAACAACAATACACACGTTTTAGGACATCAAACCACTCCCTTCCCATAGAAAAGGGTAGATGGAACAAAACGCCGATTGAAGAAAGAATATGCGCACGATGTAATATTTCTCTCGGAGATGAGTATCACTATATATTCGACTGTGTGCACTTTAATACACTCAGAACAAAAAAGATACCTTACTATTTTTCTAGAAATAAGCTTTCTTATGGTTTACAAAATTTATTCACCAATCGCAATAATGGAGTAATTAGGCGACTTGCGCAATTTGTCAAATTGATACAAGAAGAGTAACTGTTTTTTTTTCCACCGCTCCAACAAAGAAATGATAAATGAGGATTAAAATTACTATATGTATTGTATTCATCTGTCATTTATTCACCTTCATGTCATCCGCCATGTATATTAGTAATGTCTTATGTAACCTCTTATGCCCGACACAGGCCTGAGGAATAAACTGATTGATTGCATATATATAACACGACAATACACACATGTGTTAACACATTTGGGACAGGCTTTTTATCTAGGATTTGAAAGCAGGCTGTCTCCATTCCACAGTTTCTCGCTTTTTTTCTTGACAACCAGGTGTCTCAGTCAGTGTTGGAAATAAGGACCGGAAATAAGTGGTGACCTGTCATTCATGTTGACAAAACATTACCACCTCTAGAAAAAAAGAACATGTCTTAGGTTGCGATAAACTTGGTCATGGTGATTGATTTAAAATTCTCAAGACCTGTCCAATTACCATTCCAAACTACACTGTGACTTATGGACAGCTTAATATTCCCCATCACTATTTCCAGCCCTGCATCTTGTTAAATTTTCAGATTTTAGGGTGTCTTGTATCAAAATAGGGAGTTGCAATGAAACTGAGACTTGTGGCTAGCTAAAATTCTGATTTGGGGACAATTTTGGACTAATTATAGCATTGTCTAGTATTCACTATATTTTGGAAAATCTCTTTTCTGACAAAAATGTTTTTTCTTTTCCAGGCGTTTAACAACGGAGCTATGCGGGAATGCTTCAGACTGTAAGTTCATGTTCTTGTATTTGTCTTTAAAAAAAATTGATTTAAATTTGTGTTCAAATTTTAAATTTCATTCTCAAAGCTACCACATGTAGATCTGAAAAGTTCTTCTTTTGGTTTTCTATTTGTAATAGAGTTTACAGAACCTAGTACTCCTGTAGGCTGTACTTTTCCACTCAGGACTTGTCTGATTTCTTGTCCATTCCCACCTTTGCAAAACCAATTTCCCCTTGGTTTAAAACCTGTTTGTACAAAGAAATCTCTTAACACTGAAACTTACGTGAACTTTGTCAACTGGATTTCTATTTCTCCTGATTCGCACGAACTGTAAACTTGGAGGGAATAATACCCACTTTGTGTCACTCTGATCTTTTGTTGAAAAGAGGATTATGGGTCACACTTACATTGGTAGGGAGAAAAAAGGGGATTTCTGAAGGATTGAAACCTACATGTAGAGGTAATTTTGATGGCATGATACAATATGATCCTCTCAAAAAGAAGTGAGTTTATCTTCTTGCCAGAGATGTTTTTGGTGGACAGTTTACTATCTTCATAATACTCAGTTTGCTAGTTTAGGTTTATGTTAAAGGTTATACAAAATGGTCTCAAAATCTGCTACTTTTTTGTGCTAAATTGGTGTAGAGGTGATTATATATGGTAAGGAGAGAATAATCAAAGTTTTGCTTAGTCCTTTTCGTTCAAGCCGATGGGTGCTCTCGTGTGGAGTTGGTAGATCCAGTAACGCTCTCTAGCTTGGCGCGATTTAGTGCTAGCTTCGAGATCTGGGTCTGATGTCATTACTTCGATAATGTGGAAGCTAATGTGGTCAGTCGTGTGGCCGGCTGACCAGAAATGAAGTGGTGCTGGGTTTAAAGGTCAACCCAAACGGAATTTTTTTTGGTCTAAAAATCCTTAAAAATCATAGTTCATACTTCACTTTGTATGAAAAAAATATTGAAAAAATTCTAATCTGATCAGAAACACACGTAATATGGGAGCAAAGTGGGCTTTTTCACACTTTCACAGCTGGGTTGATGACGTCACGCAGGGAAGTTGCCTGAGAAAAAACAGCGGATAACATGGAAAGCGAGTGCAGTCAGAGCTCCGGTTCAGATGTCGATTCGAGCGATATCAGCTGCTTAGATGGAAATATTTTTCGCCAAGAAGATGAAATAGACATAGAGGAGGATGATGACGGGCAAATTAACAGTTGTTTGCAGACCAACGGCGGAATTCAGCCCTATCAATTCTGACAGTGACAACCACTCTGACAACGTGGAACTCGACGACGACAGGATTCGGAGAGGTCGTTTGTTGAATACAGATTGGTATGCAACTTGACTGGAAACCTTATTATCGTCATCTATAAGACCAAATGTCCATATATTTCAAACTGTATTGAATGTAGAACGATTCTGTGATGTAAAGAACGAGCACATCTGTGTTGTTATTGTTGTTACTGACCGAGGCAGCCTTTTCGAAGGGATAAACTCCGGGATTCGGCAGTATGGACAGTAAACTGTTGATAACTCTACTGATATACGTCCGATTTGAATTTTGTTTGTTTTCCCATAATCCCCATGAAATACCAATTTCAGAATTATATAGTTTGATAAAAAAGACTTTGGACATTCATGGCGAAAAGTAAGCCGTGGTGAGTGGATCGGCATTCACATTTGCTCAATTTTCGACAAATTACCTCAATTAAATTGAAATCGAATGATATTCCCACAATCTCAAATGTCAAGGGATTATGAAAGTATTATTATCACTTCTGTATCTACAGCCATTCACTCCAATTGGTGTTTTTTATTTATTTACTTATCAAACGTATATATATTTATGAAAGATCATTTTATTATTATTAAATAATATGAAATAGAGACTCATCCAGTCTAACCTGTAGGTGCTCAAGCAACAAATGCCACGCGAGAGCGAGCAGGGCATGTACAGCCGTCTCCCTGCCCGAGGCCTCGCTTGCAGGCTAGGTTCGTTCAGCCGATGTCCGTGATAGATTCTCCTTGTCCGATTTCTTTGCCGTCACATTCTGATTGTTCTTAGGTTTGATAGTTGGAATAGCTGTTCTCTTTAGTTTTGGTTTGTACCCGAATTCAACTGCTACGCTGTAGATGTCCTCGAATAATGTCTAATTTCTGTCAAAATGTGCCGAGCAAATTATACGAGTACTGGCTCGGGCCCTCTTTCCACACTCTCGTGTTGCGTACAAATTTCGTCCAATTTGCAGCGATTTTCTCGTCTTTAGGCCACAAATGAATACTAACACCGTCATCTGTAGTAAAACTGCAACCTCCCACTACACAACGTCACGGCATATTTAACAAATCATGCCCCGATACTCCGAAAATCTCCAGAAATCAGCAGCTACTTACGACTGTGGTATATGGCTTTAACATAGAGAATACAAGACGGCTTCCCTCCGTGACGTCACAGCTGGAATTGACAGGAGAGCGATTTTCACCTTTCAAACGGCAATATCTCGCCAACCAGACTGCACAAAATTATGAAAAAAATATCATTATTTTCAGAATCGAAAGGACTATTTTTTTATATTTTTGACCTCAGAGCGTTTGGGTTGACCTTTAAACTATGATTCCGTGTGTCATTGTAATGTTCTCGGATACGTTCGTGGAAGGTTCTCTTGGTTTCTCCAACGTATTGTTTGGAGCATTTGGTGCATGTGAGTAAATAGATCACATTGCAGGTGCAACAATTGCCAATGAGATTGCTATTGTAGCGTAGTCCAGCCTTTGCCGAGTACTGATTTTCTTCACTCCATACCATAGAGGTGATTATATAGACTTGTTTTACATTTTTGTATGTTTTCAAACTGCCCAAGGTTGGAAATAGCAGCAGTAAAGTGCGACAATTTCACGCCCCTTTCAAAATGGCGAAAGCTGTGACCGCTTGACCTGTGACGTCACAACCTGATTACGATCTCGCTGAAATGCCTGTTGTGACGTCAAAATGTCAGCGACATCACGCTAGAACTCCCACAGTTGGGTGAATCTTTCGTAATAACGCCCGACGTCATAGACTATGACGTTTAAGGCGCAATCGTAATCAGGTTGTGACGTCATGCACCAGAGATCACGGCTCCAATACGTTTTCCCCCACATGTGTGCTATTCGTGTCCTAAAACCCACTTCGACGACATTATTCGAGAAAAAAAATACTAATTTGTTGTTTGGAACACTACTGGGTATGTTTTAATGCAAAGTAGTATAGAGTCATTTAGTATAACCTTTAACATGCTATAATTAATTATGGGTGTATTCCGCAGAAATCTTGTAGTTGGGACTTAATTAGTATAAGCATATTTCAACAACGTTTTCTTTTGTAGATTGCCTAATCGAGGCAGACCCGTCATTTAAGACAACTTCAATCGGCAACACTTTGCGTGCAATATACTTGGCCCTTTTCACTCCTTGGTTGAATGGTTCCCCACATGTAGTCACCTATTGGTTTTGTCTTACATGACGGATTTGCCCTAATCGAAGTCATTTCACAATCAGGGATGGAAATGAGGATCAGTGATCAGTTGGCACTGTATCTTTGATTCCAAGACTCACTGGAATATTTATATTTTCAGATTCCATTAATTTTTACTGTACATGTAAGATCCTTGGATTGTAGAAGTTTCTTTTCAATCTTGTGTCTGGCAGGTGGATAATAATCTACAGACTTGCGTAGAATTATTTTTTGCTGACGCGACGTTTTTGCCAAATTTATTATCCGCTGTCTGTCTTCAAAAGCACATACAAAACTCACCAACATAGTTGTGGTGAAGATCTGCAGTTGACCTCTCTTGGGTCGGTAAACAAGTCTGGTATAGATATGCCCTTACCTACGTACATATGGGATGTCATAGCTGGGAGAGCAAGTTATAAACACCACGTTTCTGTGTCATGTTGGCCTATATAAATGCATGTGTGGTTTGCAGAGGAGTCCATGTACCTAGGCCAAGTGAACACTATTTCAAGTGGCGCACTTTACATAAGATATTGAGGGTGTAAAGTCTTCATACTTTTGGCATACATTGGCAGCAAATGAAGATGTGCACTCTGTGTAGCCAATGATGAATTTATCTAGGAATGCCATATGTACAAGAGGTCATAAAATATGATCACCTAAGAAAATTGACAAACATTGAAATGGAACTTGTAATACATGTAGTTACATGTGAAAGTGAAAGGAGTTGAAATTTCCCACCATAAAAACTGGAAGTCATCAATTGTATTAAAACAGGAAGTTCACAAAATTGTTTAGAATCATGCATAGAATTCTTTATTTCTTCATTATTTCAGTGATTTTGGGGAGTGCTCAGATTTATTAGAACGAGCAATTGAATTATTCCTCCAAACTTTATTGGGATTTAATTATTCTGTACGTGTTTAATGTTCAATGTTCTAGGCATGACATGTACAATGATTTAACATATTTGTGTCCTAAATCGGGGATCTCTTGTCAAAAAAAAACAACAACAAAAAAACCCACATCACTTTATTGATATTCTTTGACCAAAATAGATTAATATTGCAGTTACATGTTCAGTCCTCGAAAGTTACCACAGCTAGCATTCAGCAATTGCCAAGGTTCATGATGCTCAAGCAGAATCAGTTCTGTTCATCTATTTTTGACATGGTGGTGAATTTGGGTTAATATTTCAATGCCACAAACTATTTGCTGATTCGGGTTTCTTATTTGAGAGGGCTGCATGTGTGATATTGGCAATAAACAATGTAGAGACAAAAAAACTGTGACTGTTTTGACATGTTTGAAGAAAAAAATTAAAAATTAAAAATTCTCCTGCCAAACCAACATCATTTTAAACTGAATAGATGGAGGCGAATGTTATTTTTAAATGTACATGTATATTGGATCAGCTTTCGTCATTAGGCCAAAGAGTATGTTGTATAGAAGCTTACTCAAGATCACAGGCGGCTGGGACAATCTATATGCCGGCGCCATATTGAACGTACGTAAAAAAAGAGAAAAGGCTGGAAACGGTGTTCAAGGCTTCTCGCCAAACGGGCGTAAATAAAGCTTTATCTTCTCCAAAAACTATACCACCTTTCCCCTAGGACACCCAGCGATGCTCATGCACACTTGGGTCGTCAACACCAGATGTTTTATCCGAGTTTTAGCCGTCAATTCAAAATCAACCCATTGGACTGTTTACCTGAGACAATGAGCCAGTTTACATCCGAATCGCCATTCCTCGGTCCTTTCCGCCTCCGCTCCGACCAACTCGAGTTGGAAATCCCCTACGCGTCAGCCGGAGCACGTGACCTACCAGCGGATCAACGGAGGCGGAAAGGACCGAGGAATGGCGATTCGTGTGTAAACTGGGTCATTGTCTCAGGTAAACAGTCCAATGGGTTGATTTTGAATTGACGGCTAAAACTCGGATAAAACACCTGGTGTTGACGACCCAAGTGTGCATGAGCATCGCTGGGGATCCTAGGGGAAAGGTGGTATAGTTTTTGGAGAAGATAAAGCTTTATTTACGCCCGTTTGGCGAGAAGCCTTGAACACCGTTTCCAGCCTTTTCTCTTTTTTTACGTATGTTCAATATGGCGCCGGCATATAGATTGTCCCAGCCGCCTGTGCTCAAGATTCAAGTAGTTTTCCAGGCTGTAAACATCTTTCCCACTTTGCTTGCCCCTTGACACACTTTTTCCGCCACATGTCGCCTGTAGTGACGTATCAATCTGTTTTAGGTTTGACCTCTTACTCACCTGTTTTACCCGTTTATAACTTTGAATATTGATTGAGATCACTACTCTTGCACACACTGTATATAGGTTATTGCCACGCTCTTCAAAAAAATATTGACAATATAAAGCAAACTTGGGACAGTTTATAATGCATGCATCAACCAGTTTCAGCTTAACATAAATCCATAATTCATTTTGGTTAAGATACAAATGCAGGATAAGGCCTTTTTTTTTTTATTGATTGGTTTACGGATCCGCCGACCTTCATTTTGCCAAAAGTGAAATAAAAATAAAATTGGATTTTCGATTTTTTTTTTATTTCTGTCGTATCCGCCGACGTGTCACATTTGCTGACCTCTCTGTCGGAAGAATAAAAACATAAAATTCGCAATATTAGTCTCATTTTAATACTTGCTGTGCGTAAAACATCTTATATAAATTCTTCACGTTCGAGTTCGCACGAGTTCAACACTGCAGACATCTTGGTCTTGGAGGTGGGTTACTTCCCTTGGTTACAGTGGTGGTGGTTTCCGACTTCCATGTTACCTTCGGCTGTAGTTCGGGGACCAGACATGACATCATTTCAACGGCGCAGTGTTTGAAGCCAAGATGGCGGGTTCAGCCTCGCGGTGGTTTTCACTGACTCTTAGACAGGACGCGACCGTCCTTTTCAAGGGCTTTGTCGGTCCAGTAACTGCTGGGACGGTGGGGGACTTGGTCTTGAAGGAGATCAGTGACAACTGACGACATATCTGCCGGCCTGTCTGTCCAAAATAACAGCAGGAAACATGACTTGTCCTGTAAACACCCCTATTGAAGTGTTGGTTTCACGCAAAGCGACTGATATTGTCGCTTGGTTGAAGGAAACGTCCGTCATTGATCTTTTGGTAAATGTCTTGTAATTATTACACTGGGTATTACCTGGATTTGACATATCATTTTTTACCCCTCGGCCAACTTTGGCCTAGGGGTATTGTCGTCATCATGTACGGCTGTCCGTACGTCCGTACGTACGTCCGTCCGTCCGTTACCACGATATCTACAGAACCGTTTCATGCATGGCAACCAAACTTGTTACATCTATTTATCTTCACGTAAATCAGAAGCCTATCGAAAATGAGTCATCTTGGACAATATTTTGCAGAGTTATGCCCCTTTTTACAAATAAAAATCCATTTATGATTTGTTATTGTGATAATTTCATAACTGTTCCATATACAACATCCTAACGTGATACAGTTGTTTCTCTTGACCTGAACTAGATGCCTATCGAAAATGAGTCGTGTCAGAAAGTATTTTACAGAGTTATGCCCCTTGTCTAATAAAATCCGTTACCGCGATATCTACAGAACCGTTTCATGCATGGCAACCAAACTTGTTACATCTATTTATCTTCACGTAAATCAGAAGCCTATCGAAAATGAGTCATCTCTGACAATATTTTGCAGAGTTATGCCCCTTTTTACAAATAAAAATCCATTTATGATTTATTGTGATAATTTCAGAACCGTTCCATATACAACATCCTAACGTGATACAGTTGTTTCTCTTGACCTGAACTAGATGCCTATCGAAAATGAGTCGTGTCAGAAAGTATTTTGCAGAGTTATGCCCTTTGTCTAATAAAATCCACTAATTCCTATGTTAAGTTTGCATATAATTTCTATATCATGTTTGTATACTATCACATTTATTTATTGATTGGATGACTGATTTATTGATTTATTCTCTTACACAATGCGAAGAATGCCTGCAAATCTGTTTTGAAAATGACACTAGATGCCTATCAAAATGAGTCGTGTCAGAAAGTATGCCCCTTGTCTAACAAAATCCACTAATTCCTATGTTAAGTTTGCATATTATTTCTATATCATGTTAGTATAGTATCACATATATTTATTGATTGGATGACTGATTTATTGATTTATTTTCTTAGACAATGCAAAGAATGCTGCAAATCTGTTTTGAAAATGACATACATGTGCCATTTAGTATACATGTACTGTATTTATCTAGCCATGTGTACTGTTGTTTTGGTGCGACATCGATACAGCTCTTTCATTTTATTCCAGAAACAAATTAATTTAAGGGGAGGAAAACTTTTCTTTTTTTTCAAAGAAAGTACACTTACAATACCAGGGGTAAATATTTCTTCCCACAAGCCAATCAATTGGTAGAGACACCCTTACATCATAATAGCTGGGGTTCAGAGCCGAGGGGTTTCGATAGCGCAGCTTCATGTTTTTTTTTACCGCCCTCTCGTGTCTAAGAAGTTTGTCAGAAAGTAAAAATAAATAAAGTGTGGAGGCTTGATTTTATTTTTATTTTTTTTCCATCCTCCATCTGGACATTTTTGCCAGAAAAATCCGTAAACCAATTAATAAAAAAAAAAAGGCCTAAGTGGAAGTAGATTACATGTACGATGTCAAATTTGACATAAAATGTAGGCCAATACATGTTGATATAGGTAGATAGGAAGTTTCCAGGTGAAATGCCATCAACTTGATAATAAAGTTTGTACTGATATACCTTTGGTATTTCATCTAGAGAAGGTTCTTGACAGTTGGTTGGATGCAGAGACCGACATATTACCAGAAATCAGACAATTGCGACTTGTCAACTATGAATGTTACAACTACAAGGAAGTCTGTTCAGGTCTTTAAATTGCCCCTATATCGCAGCATCAAATGTTGTGCTCAAAATAAATATTTATTTATCATTGAAAATCACTGTTGAGATTGTTCATGGAGCTTTTTCATCAAGGAAGCATCATATCCGAGTTAAAGCCAACTAATTTCCCGGAATTCAAGGACTCGCGATATTTTCTCGTTTTTGGGCTCTTTTTTACCCCTCCGCCATTTTGGCCTCGGGGTATTGTCGTTGCCATGTACGTCTGTCCGTCCGTCCGTCCGTCCGTCCGTTAACGCATTCTAGGCAAAACCGCTTGAGACACAACCACCAAATTTTGTACACTTACCTAGTGCTAAATCAGACGCCTATTGAAATTGGCTCCCCTCGGCCCATATTGTATAGAGTTATGCCCCTTTACGGATATAGTAATTTCTATTTCTGTCCTATATGCTTGAATGTAACCAACTAGATCTACAGAACTGTGTTCGATATAGCTATTATATTTTTAAAACTTATTTATATTGTTGGATTCTGGAAGCCAACAAAAAATTACTTGCCTCGACCCTTATTTTACAGAGTTATGCCCCTTTTCGGGTGCAGTTATCTTTGATTTTGTGATATATGCTTGAATGTAACAGTTATATATAATTAACTGTGTTTGGTACAGCTACCAAATTATGAGGAAACTTTTTTATCCAGTTATATTCTAGATACCTACAAAAACAATAGTTGTCTCGGTCCGTATTTTATGGACTTACATGTATGCCCCTTTCGGATGTAATAATCTCCGATTTTGTGATCTGTAGTTGAACGTACAAGTTATATCTGAATATCCGTGTTCAGTACAGGTGCTAAATTTTGGAAACTTGTTTATCTACTTGTATTCTTACCCCTCGGCCATTTTGACCTCTGGGTATTGTCGTCGCCATGTACGTCCGACCGTTGCAGTACCGCATTTTAGGCAAAACTGCTGGAGACACAACCACCAAATTTTTATCACTTATTTATCTAGTGCTAAGTCAGATGCCTATCGAAAGTGGCTCCCCTCGGCCCATATTTTACAGAAGTATGCCCTTTTACAGGTATATTAATTTCTGTTTCTGTCCTACATGCTTGAATGTAACTAACTGTATCTGCAGAACTGTAATACTTAGCATGCTTAATTCTATACTACATACACTGATCTGTTGATACATCCATACACTGCAAATTGTAAATTACCTTTAGCTTGATCATCCCACATAGTTCTATCTCTTCCCCAATTCACACTACACATGGGTCTAAATCACTTGGGGAAAGCCGAGGGGTTTTGATTAGATCAATCTCATGTTTTTTCCTGCCTGAAAAAACAGAAGTTCCTTCGCTGAGATTTATAAGATGATCTACAGCCCTGCTGTCATTTTCAGACACGTGATTTGAAAATACCAGCATGCTTAAAAATCATAGATGACATGTACTGTATCACGTATAATGTTTTCATGTGCATGTTTAGGTGTTGTGCTAAATTGTTATCATTTTGGTCCGGACAGTGACTCAGGCCTCCTGTCAGAAATGTCCTGAGTGCAATCTACATGAACCATTTGTAATCATCTACACAGCTGTTCTCCACACACAGGCACAGACAGACGTGACTAAGTATTTATGGCCATATAAGATAAAGTGAAGAAATATGTTATAGCAGTAAAAGTGTAAAATCTATATTGTTGACAGTCCTATTTTGACCGCATTAGGTCAGGGGAGTTTATTAGTTTTCTGAGGGAATATTTGACCTATTTTTAATATAGGTTAACTTCTACTCATAATCGACAAAACTAAAGAGTTGAAACTTTCTTGGGCCCACAGAAACTTTCTTGGGCCCACAGAAACATATTGCATAATACCAGGAACATATTGCATAATACCAGGGCCCACAGAAACATATTGCATAATACCAGGAACATATTGCATAATACCAGGGCCCACAGAAACATATTGCATAATACCAGGAACATATTGCATAATACCAGGAACATATTGCATAATACTAGGGCCCACAGAAACATATCGAATAATACCAGGAACATATTGCATAATACCAGGGCCCACAGAAACATATTGCATAATACCAGGAACATATTGCATAATACCAGGAACATATTGCATAATACTAGGGCCCACAGAAACATATCGAATAATACCAGGAACATATTGCATAATACCAGGGCCCACAGAAACATATTGCATAATACCCAGGTGCAAAGAGTCATGGGTAAATTCAAAATTCTGATCAGAATTAATGGGTCTTGGGAAATTTACAACTTCCATATTTCTTGTTAAATTTATTTTTTACCTCAGAAACTTATATATATTTTACATGAAATAATTATTGTATGTTAATAATTGTAACGTATGTTTGAGAGTGTCTATCAAATGTTTGTTTGAGAGAAACACAATTTTCAGTTCAGAATGTTTTTTTTTTGTTACCCGGATTAGATGCACTGTGAGGAGTTAGCAGTCAATCTGATTTTTGCTCTAATAAATCGATCCCTCTTTTGACATTCAATTACACCATGATTATAGAATTATTTTTCGATCAAAGACTCCTTTAAATATTATCACCCACACCTCATCACAATTACTTGTTTCCAAAAAAAAAAAAAAAAATCATGTACAATTTTTGTGGAAACGTAAACCAAAACTACAATATTTGACACTAAGTTTCATATATTGGAGAAGAAGTTCAAACAGGACAAACTGTTAATCATTGGTAGGCAGTAGAGTCCTTTGAGATCAGCACCTCGTGTGTTGCCTCTTTGAATGGGGCTTTACTACAGCCCTCATTTATTGTCTTGTCTGGCCTGGGATTTCAGCTCTGATATTTTGATTAATCAACCAGATTATAATCTGTGGGTGTACCCTCCAGTACACGATCTATCTCGGTAAACCATGATGACAGTATGCTCTTGAAGATAGACATCTGAACAAAATATTAGGCTGTTTCACGTTATGATCCTCAGTCGTTGATGCTGATATATGCTTGTCCGACCCATTTCTCAGTTACTCTTTGATGGACAACTTTTATACTTACATGAAAGATGTTTCTTTCCCTGATTTTATTCACTAATTGGCAAGGAAGTTCAAAATAGTATTATGTCGGTGTAAACTTTCATGCTTTTTACCCACATTGTTGATTTTTCTCAGAGTTATGACATTTTGTCATCAACATCAATATCATAACTTTGAAACTTACGTGGAAGATGATTTGTACCTGTAGATGTGCACTGTCAGGTTTTTAACCCTTTCTCTGATTTTCCACAGAGTTCTGTCCCTTTATCAGCTTAGAGAGAACTATATGTACCTCTTTAAATTTTATATCAAAATTTTCTGATATATAATGATTTTGTTGTCCATTTGGGTTGACTTATATAGTCTTTGAACTGCTCCCTCGAAAAAGAAAATCATGCCAGGAAGCATGCAAATTTGTGTAAAATTAAGCGTGCGATAATGATACAGTATTTTCATGACTGGTATGGGGAAAAACAGTATTTTCATGACTGGTATGGGGAAAAAACAGGCAATCTGCATAACTACGAGAGAGGCTAGAGCTACATGTATGAAACTTCGGCAGGATCAACCTGGCTTTCACCAGCCTCCATGATAATTATGCATTCGTTTTGTTGATTCAGAAAGTGTACATGTGAATGTCTGAATTTATACACAGGAAGATATATTTTGTCATCTGAATTTATACAGGAAATTCCGTTTATCTTGTCTAACTACCCGGTACTTCATGTCTGCCATCATGATATTGAAATCAGCTCTCAACATTTTTATTTGATGTGGGTTTTTTAATGACCCATGTAGGTTAGAGAAAGAATCTATAAATATAAAATTGTTATTAAAGCTACAGTAGTAGCATGTACAATATATCACTTTGTTGTTTTATGTAAAGTGGCACTGGTCCAAATGTGTAGGAGTGGGGTACAAAAACAAAGATGTCAGTCATAAATTAGGTCCCAGGAATGGAGCCGATGTGCATAGCCTGTCAATCAAGAAGGCTTCCAGTTCATTGTAAATAGAAACTAAAAAAGTTTTGCTGGGGATTTCGAGTTACATGCCTGCACACAAGACAAGGGCTCGAAGCCCTGGATACAAAAAAAAAAAAAATAACTGTCAATTGAGTGCCACTCTCAAAACAGATATTTCACTAATATTTTTTCCCCTTTCCAGTTCATCTCGACACATTTACATGCATGTCTATTATTATTACTGATGAACATTTTACTATTTTGACATGTGACGGCCTTCTGTTTACTACCATGCCTGTAGGTAGTATAACTGCAGCAAAATATTCACCCTTTTAGGTTTGTCCTTTCCACCTTTTCTCTTCATCAACAATTTGGTTCCATTGTAATGCACATAGGTTTCCTTGACCTAGACTGTTGACTGGCAGAAATGGCCAGAGCTACATTTAGCTAGGTCAAGCTCACAAAATGATAAACAGTATTGACCTGTCTGTGAAGGTCACATCTAGGGCTTAATTCATCCACTACATGTACCGTAAACATCCTAAAAACTGAAGAGGGTAAGAAATTCTGCCCTGCCTGGGAGATGCTGCATTTTGTGACATCATTTTCACATTACTACATTTGAAGCTCCTGTACAGTAATCTTTCTAATAATTCAATCCCCCATCAAATTTCAATCACCCCAATTGGCTGTTCTAATAAATTTGATCACCCTCTAAATTCATTGAAATAATGAAGAAATAATGGATTATCTGCATGATTTTGAATCATTCTGTCAACTTCCTGTTCTAATGAATTTGGTCACCCCCTGACTCTATCGTGCACAATTTCACTTCCTAGCTGTGATTGAATTATTAGAGGGAATACCATACTAACTTGGTAATCGGCATTGAGCTCAATTCAACCATAATACTCCATCATTGACGATATACAATTTCACAAAATAGATTTCTGTAAATTATTATCCTCTGCTGTTTGTGTGTTCACAAATTGAATAATCTGTCCGCAAACACTAGCATAATGATTCAGTCTCAATAGCAATGTGTAAATGATGGATTCTAAATTTTTCAGTGCCGTTTTCATCCTTTCTAATTTTCTCTGCTTAAAGTACCAGAAGCATGACGCCAACACTTCACGTTGAGTTATCTAACTTGAAAGAGTCCACCTGCAACAATACAATTTCCTGTAAATATAACAATATATCAAATTTTAACTAGTCTCTGGCTCAATGTTCAAGAAAACTAGGGTAAAGTGTGTGTTTTTGGTGCTGTGGGCCATAAAAAGAGTTGACGCGGCACAAAAAATGACGCAGTAGTGCCTGTGAGGCTAGAAATTTATTTTATTCTGTTTTATGATGAACAATTATAGATGCAGTATTCTCTGGCAATCCTGCAGGATATCCATGTTTATCTATATCCTGCAGGATATCCATGTTTATCTATATCCTGCAGGATATCCATGTTTATCTAGATCCTGCAGGATATCCATGTTTATTTAGACCCTACAGGATATCCATGTTCATCTAGATCCACCAGGATATCTCTGTTCATATAGATCCTGCAGGATATCCATGTTCATATAGATCATGCAGGATATCTATGTTTATTTAGATCCACAAGGATATCCAATTTCACCTAGATCCTGCAGGATATCCATGTTCATCTAGATCCTGCAGGGTATCCATGTTCACCTAGATCCTATTTCCATGTTCATATAGATCCTGCAGGATATCCATGTTCATATAGATCCTACAGGATATCCATGTTCACCTAAATCCTGAAGGATATCCATGTTCATATAGATCTGGCAGGATATCCATGTTCACCTAAATCCTGAAGGATATCCATGTTCATCTAGGTCCTACAGGATTGCTCATAACTTTTACACCCCTATGTTTACAGAAAGAAGTTATCATCTTTCCTCCACTCGAGTGACTGGAAGCATGCGTCTAACTATGTGGCCAAAGCTTACCTGGAGGAAGTGGACAGGAATGTGTACTTTGAGGACGTCAGGCTGCAGATGGATGCCAAACTCTGGGCTGAGGAGTATAACAGACACAATCCTCCCAAAAAGGTAGTATGACTCTAATGACGACTTTGAGAACACCTTTTATCTCCAAGTGAAAGAAAGAAATTCTGAAGGACACTAATCTTGCGGAATGTTCTGGAATTAACTAAGTGTGTTGTGAAGTCATTGAATTTTGGAGACCTTAATGCGGTCATGGGAATTTCCAGCCAGTGTTTCGGAAATTTAAAGAAGAAAGAAACATGTATTTTTTATGGAATGCCTTTTAGCAGCCTTGAATAATCATGAATTAAATACCAGTCCGGAATGGTCAACCATGTAAAAGCCCGCTCTGGTGCTGATTGGTCAAACTGAGATATGACAAACATGCCTGCGCAGAAGAATAAATGCAAATTACTGACATTTCCATATTTGGTATTGCAGGTGGACATTATCCAGATGTATGTGTTGGAGTTCAAGAATCGTACCGGCGCTCCACTGTACCATCTGGAGCATTTCATCTCTGGAGATTACATCAAGTACAACTCCAACTCGGGCTTTGTGGAGGAGTCTCTGCGACATACGCCCCAGGTCTGTTCAGAGTTACTTCCCTTATTCTGGAGTGTCTCTGTGTCATGAAAAGTTGTGGATTTCTTCATATTATTCATACATCATCATGATAATAATATATGATATTGACAAGTTTTATATTGTTGAAGCGAGACTCGCTCACTCAGTCTGTTTAATTATGACCATTCCATTTTCCTCGTTTTGACTAACTAAAATAGGTTTTCCTGAAAAAAACCTAAAAAAAACCCTCAATATATATCTTCTATCCTCATTGCCAGTCTCTGAGTCACTTCACGTTTGAGCGGTCTGGCCACACCCTGATTGTGGTGGACATCCAAGGGGTGGGGGACTTGTACACCGACCCCCAGATCCACAGCATAGATGGCACGGAATATGGGGATGGAAACCTGGGAGCGAAGGGAATGGCCCTGTTCTTTCACTCCCATGTCTGTAACAGCATTTGTGAAAGTCTGCACCTGTCACCGTTTGACCTGGCGAACACCGAGAAATCCGGAATGAAGAAGTTCATCAAGCGACAGGTATGGAACAGGACAGAAAATATGTGATTGGCAGAGAGACCATTGCAGAAATTAACATGTGATTGGTCAGATTTGCATGTTCTTCAAATTTTCTCCACAGGCAGGGATGTGAAGCCTCTGCGATGGGGCGGAATTCTGTATGGAGCAAAATTCTGAGAATTTACGTAGAAATCATAATTTTAGAGCCCAACCATACCCCTTTTTACCCCTCAGCCTATTAGGCTGTGGGGTCTTGTCGTGGGCAAGTACGTCCGGTCGTCTGGTCGTCAGTCGTCAACAATTCTTGTGATCGGTCTAGAAGCCAAACCGTTGCTTCTAGAGACTTCAAATTTGGTATACAGGATTATTGGGTGGTCAGCCACAAGTCTATCGAACTTGGGTAATTTGTGATGAATTTTGCGGTTTCCATGGCAACGTCACGGAAAATTCGTCAACAATTCTTGTGACCGGTCTAGAAGCCAAACAGTTGCTGCTAGAGACTTCAAATTTGGTATTCAGGATTATTGAATCTGGACCCGATTGGTTGGAAACTTTGACGGCCATCTTTAATTTATGCGAAACCGTTACAGCTTTCTCATTAATCAAGATATCTTTAGAACGACTTACCCTAGGCACACCAAACTTGCCGTGCACATCCATATGCTTGTGACCCAGAACCCTATTGAATCTGGACCTGATTGGGTGGAAACTTTGGCGGCCATCTTTAATTTATGCGAAACCATTAATCTTGTGTATCTCGGAGACCATTTCGCTGTTCAGTGTGAAACTTGGTATAGGTTATCGATACATCAAGAAACTTTAAAGGAATGACCATACCAGTTTCCCCGATTGGTTAAAGCCTTGGCGGCCATCTTTAATTTATGCAAAATTTTTAATGATGTACATCTCTGATACCATTTAAGTGTTCTATATGAAACTTGGTATTCAGCATCGATCCCAGAGCCGAGGGGTTTTAGATGCGCATGCAGCTTCGTATTCCTATCAAAAACTCTATATTACTTGGCTCCCACTGAAAATCGGAAGACTATTATTATTGTTCAGATTATTATAAGGGTTCAAAGCAAGAATGGCTTGCAACCTGTTGTTTTTTTTCAGAATATTTTTGTTCTTCCGCAATATTTTTCGCACATGATATGTCAAATTATATATTTAGTTCTATCCAACATACCACACTGAATTTCTAACATTTTAAACTTTTACAAGCCACTGCTAAAGCATCTGCTGAATTCAACCAAATCTTTCAGGCTTTTACATATGCATTGTCCATTCATTGTGTACCAATATACACTGACTAAAACTGTCTGGCTGAGGGGTTGTTGCACCTTTTAGGTGCTGCCTCATGTTTTATGAGCAAATCTATGGCTGACAGCACCTGCACTTGGCTCCAGTGCTTGAGATCATATCGCAAAACAAGCATGCACTACATCTTACAACTTTTATCGTGACGGTTTCTTACATGACATCATGGACATCTGGTCACGTTATGTGACGTCATCTCGGTCATTTTTTATCATTTTAATTTTTGTTCACTTGATCGAATTGAACAATATAAGAAAATTGGCCCCTGTATGAAATATAAGACTTTGCGACTTGCATAGCCTTAGTCAAATGTTACAGGTGATCATACCCTACAGTCATCGATATTTGTGATCCGTGAGCATTTTCAAACTGCGAGATTTTTGCATATCTGAACAAATTATGTTTATGATTTGCTGTGCTTCCAACATCGTGCCTGATAATGTGATATGTCCAAAAACAAATAGGAATGAAAATTGATTTTCTTCCAAAATTCTAGGCTACTGGGGCAACTTCGACCTAATTTACTTTACGTAGCTTAACAAGTTATTTATCATTTGCCTATTAAAAGTAATTATTGATCATTTGTCTAGCAATTATAATTAACTATTTGCCTTTTGCCTATAGTAGTGAAAACTATTTTAAAAACTCAAAACAAGCTTGTGGGTGGGTGGTAAAGACTTGAATAAACTCATTTGATCAAGAGAAAACATTTTGAATAGGATGTTAAGAAAATTGAACTTTGATGAATCCCTGTCAGGGGTCGAAAAGTTCGGCTGTCCACCTGTCGCGGACATGTAGATTTTGCATGTGACAGGTTGAAATAAAAAGTGCCTGTCGCTTGCGACAGGTGGAATATTCACCTTGCACTGTATATATTTTATGTTGTCAATTAGCCGAATTCGTCAAAAAGCCCTCGCCTTTCGAACCGATTCAAAATCCTCGGGAGCCGGGTGACTTTCCTTTATTGTTTACCGTCGTCGACTCGCCAGACTTTCGCATGGCCGACCCGATACATGCGTGTACCATTTCTAGTGACGTAGAGCGTTATCCAGGCACACAAAAATGCTGACGTCACGGATTCGTGTTATCTTGTTCAAAAGCGTATCCCCTGGTTGTCAACGACGCTGATCGTCATTTTGACAGATAATAATTAATATGGATCGATTCTTGAAACGCAAAACTTCCGACGATATGTCTTGTGCCATGCCACTCCACCAGGTATTGAAACTGACGAGAATATGCCTGACTTGGCCCCAGATTCAGACGAGACGCCCAGCACCAACACTGTAACTGACGACGCAACAACAACAACAACTTTCAAACGGAGAAAGAGAGTTTTCAAGTTTAGTGACAAATGGACAATTAACTGCCCATGGTTAATGTTTGAAACAAAAACTGAGAAGGTGTTTTGTTCGTTTTGTAAGAATTTCAAAGCCAGGAGTCAAAATAAGTTAGTTACTGGCTGTAACTCATTACGCATTGAAAATGTCCGATCACACGAAATCAGTTGTGATCATAAATATAGCCATTCTGCTTACTTGAACTCACTAAAGGAAGATGTGGAACAACCATTGGTCAAGGCCATCATGAACATGGAAAGGAGTGAGATAGAGCAAATGAAACGATTATTTCGAACATCATTTGATCTCGCGAAGAACGAAAGACCGTTCACTGACTTCGCTAAATTAAATGAACTAATGTATCTGTATGCTGAAATCTGAAGTATACCACAGTAAATAAGTAAAAAATATAACACAAGATTTTTGTTGGAGTGTTTTATTTCTTAACAATACATGTATATATCATTTATCATTAAGAGACAATCTATCTGAATTTCATGTTCAGGTCAAGGCATGCATGAGACAGGTAGAAAACAAAATCACCTGTCACCCTGGACAGGTGGAAAATTTCAAACATTTCGACCCCTGCCTGTTGTCGTATTGAACGCATGTCATTTGTTTATCTCCATGTTTTCACAGCAAAGTTTTGGTCACACAGAAGTGAGAGGTACAACAGAGATGTGCATCAGTGCGTCGCCTATTGATCGCTTTGACCTGACAAAGTTCCTGGCCAGACAGAGATCCGTCTCGACGAACAGCAGCGGAAATGGCTCACCCATCGGCAGTCCAAGTCCCCTCACGGAGGAGGAAACAACAGAGGATGATCCCATGTCACCAGACAGTCTGGCGGGTCGGTTCCGTGCCAGGCAACGCTATATCAGTGAATCGGACTCTATGTCATTGACTGAGGTTAGTTTCGCCATATCTTGTCAATTTTAATCAGGAGCCTAAGATTTACTTTCGCTCGGATTAATTGTGTATTTTTGTGTAGTCTGTATTCCATCTTTTATTTTCCTGGATAGCTAAGAGATGAATTAGTTAGGCCTGAGCAAGTATTATTGACTGTCACTGTTTGAGATTACACAATTTTCACGAGACCCAAGTTGACAGATAATTTGACCGACTATGTAACTGATGTCAACAGATCAAAATATTACAAGGAGATTTAATCCATGGCTGAATAAAACGAACCTCTAGCTTCACAGATATACGTACAATTTAAAAAAAAACAACAAAGGATGGGAAGGAGGCTTTTTTGTATCTCTTTGTTTTTTGTTTCGCACAACCGAATGTGTTAATCTTTTCTGGCAAACTGATGCAGTAGCTTATTACAATGTGCATGAAACCAACAATGTTACTTGGGTCAGCATTCAACAAAACTATTCCTTCAAATAATACAAGACACTGACTGATTGTTCAACAGAATTTATTTTGGCAAAACTTTGAGAGAGAAATGTGTGAAAAAAAAAAAAAGGTAAAAAAGAAAATTAAAAAAAAAATTGTAACCCTTTTTTTCTGCTGTGGGTGGGAAAATGAGTTGACGTGAAGCTAAAAAATAATGTGACAGTGCCTGTGAAGCTAGAATTTTTTTTATTCAGCTTTTTTAAAAGATGCAAAGAAACTGTTTTCATCAATATCGAAAGTCTACCCACCCCAATATTAAAGCTATCAAAACAAACCTTGAATTTGAAAGAATCTTTAAACACAATTTTTCCTATCCACCAAGATAGATGATGAATGCAGGTACTATGCATTTTGCTCCTCTCACCAAGAGAAGATGTGCAGTAAAAAACACAGGTTACCTCCCTTTATCACTCCCTTGGATTCTATGCCTTTTGTGAATTATGGAAACTGAATGTGTTGTGGAGAGTTCAATTGGAAGTCAGCTGATACTAATTCATTAAAATAATCAATAGAACATTTACAATATTATAGATTTTGTTAAAATGACTCGACAGTGACTCTCGTGCCAAAACCAGGCCTTGAGTAGTGTCACTGTGCAGGACAATAATTCCAGTTACTTTTTCTCCATCTCCTTTTTTTGACCCCATTTGAATTGACCGTCATGTATTCATTTTTTCTCCACACATCGCAGGACATGCAGGACCCATCTGATAAACAAATGTGGTTAAAGGAGTTCAAGGACAATGTATGTCTGCGGTAATGATTTTCTAGTGCGTGTGTGAATGCCTACTTAGTCTACTAATTTCCATCGTAGAATTTCATCCAAATCCTGTGTTTCGTTCTACAAATCATATTTTGTCATCTTGGATATCTGTTGTGGCATTTCCTTCTTAACAGATGTTGACATCTACCTGGTTTAAATTTCACGGGATCGCAGTAACCTTAGAAAAATGTGGACACAATCATTATTTCCTAACCTTCTCTTACAAATTTTCGCATTTTCATCTGCTCTGTTTAGACAAAGTTTCTCATTAATTTGGAATGGTCCTAGTGTTGGTTAAATGTGGTTTTGATGTGTTACTATTTTCCTGATAAATTTCCAACTTTGTTGATTTCTACATATTTTATAGGTGCCATTTTATGTGTATGCATAAAAAATATCTGTTTGTAAAAATTTCGGTTGATTTATTTTCTGTATTGCAAAAGCAATTATGCATATGTAAAAAGATGTTTGTTTTCCAAACCCATGAGGTGAAAAAGACTGATGATGTGATATCATAATTTTGATCGGCATATATTCAACAATGTTCGACACAATATTGGCCTGGCTATGTAGATGACATGAATGCATTCAACATGGAGTGTTGAAACCTTATAGCTGCAGGCGTTCTCACCTTTTGATCTGAAGTAGTTCATTTCACATTGTTAAAATTTCAAAAACAGAATTTTGATAAATTTTGTGTTGATTATGGCAAATCACCAAAAATCAAATAATGTGTGGCATTCTTATAAAGTACAAACACATGCATTTAATTCCGATGCATTTGTACATTAGCAAATTTAACAGGTGATATTCCTATTGTGTTGTTGGGAATTGTAGTGTGGTTTTTAACATCATTGACTGATATGTAATATTAATATGTTGTTTAACACTGCTGTTTTGTAACTTTGACCCTATTGTCTGTCTCCACCATTCTGTCTGAAAGATGTCACATGCATAAATGTCACAATATTATGAGCTGTGACCCAGGAATATAGAAACATTATTTCTGATTTTGATTGGTCACTCAAGTGTCAGAAAACACTGATTCTTATTTCGTGAAAAATTGGATAACTTTGAGACAGGCAATATTTTCATCCTACATGTAGGGCCTACATGTAGTTCAGTGGAACTGTCTGAATCTATCCTGGTTGGGGCTAGAATGATGTATGTTTGATTTAAAGAGGTTCTAAATATGAGAAATCTGGAACATGCAAATTATCAGTTTTCACAGGGTTGGCTTCTTCAGACAGATTTTCTTGGCTTGATGAACAGTAGACCATAATTCATAGTGGAAGAACTTAGTATTTATACAATAATTCACATAGAAAGAAATTAGTGCTTATACAACCCAAGTCTGCCAGATTTAGTTAATTTTAAATTTTTGAATGTATCTGTGCCACTTGAGGACAGGATGTAATTTTTTCTAATCGTGATCAAATTCTGATATCGGCTCCGTTTAAATTTGGTCTGTATGATTTGATGTCTTACTGTTCAAATAAATTTGATCACCCAATTAAATCCTGGTGCGAGAGAAATTTCAGTTGCCCGTGCGACTCCTATTTTCTGTTCATTTGTACATATATATGCATACTAAAATATGCAGCTTCACAGTTCTTATCATGTATTTTAAGTAGGCGAGGCTGTCACTTCAGGTACATGAAACCATTACAGATTTTTTGGCTAATTATCAAATTGGAATCTTCCTTAATGTTGTTGTTGTCGTGTTCAGGAGGAAGATCGTGAAGCCTTTGCCCGCGCCTCTAGGATGAAGGCCCGACCATCTTGTATCCTAAATGAGATCAACCTCTTACAGCTGGCCAATAGGAAGATGGTCATTGGAGACTCTGTACTAGGCAAGGTATGACCTAAATCTGAAAGAGTTATCTCCCTTTGGCAAGCTCTCCCAAGAATAACGCTATGATGCATACATTTTCCATATATTATAATTTATTATTTTTTTCACATTTAAATATAATAATAAGGAATCCGCTCTACTTGCATCAATGCAATAACAATAAACAGACCGTAAACATATCTCTATGAGCAGGGACCTGTAAACATCTATCTATGAGCAGTAGTCCCATGTGTGGTGGAAATTAATCTGCAAGTCTCTAAATCTAATTTCTTCCTGTGCTTGTGGATGGAGAAATATGTGTAACTGGTGATAGACTGGCATAATTCCATCATATAATGTGAGTGATTCTGTCATCTGTACATTTAGATTCATCATGAGATGGCCAAGTACCACGAGCTGGGACGCTTCTCAGTGAATGAAGGCATTGAGCCGGAGATAGACTGGGAGGCGGCCATATTCCACGAGGAGTACGCAGCCCAGCTGGGGGTGATGGAGGCTATCCTTACTCTGGCCAAACTATCCCTCGGCCTACAGAGGGAGGTTCTCGTCAATGCGGATGTTCAGGTATGTTGTCCGTGGTGATAATTAACCAGCTATCTCTCAGGGGACAGGTGACCAAGTGGTCTGAGACACTTCGCTGGTGACCGCTTTCGCCTCACACCGCTGAACCGGCATGGGTTCAAGCCCCGCTAATGCATATGTGAAAGTTTGCCAGTTACTTCCCGATGGGCAGTGGTTCACTCGGGGGGTATTCCGGCTTTCTCCACCAGCCAAAGTAGCTGTCACCATATGAGTGAAATAACCTATTAATTCAGTGTGACATTAGGCCAAATCCTGGTGTTTCCTATCCATTATAACTCCTCCAAAAATAACAGAAACTTTTCAGAAATGGGGGAGGAATAGGTTCGGAAAGAAACAACAATTGGAGTTGGATCTATAGCCATTGGTGATCTGGCCCTCATTTTGACCATGGTGGGGCATAATTTTCCATGTGGATAATAGCTATTGCCTCTGGTTTCAGAGGAAACATGATACGAAAGCTTGTGCATACTAAAGAGCTATGTGTCACTGGAGGTGGACAGGTTTTTACTTCAGTCTTCTTGCAAAATCGAAACACGAAACAATCCCCCTTTCCCACTTCAATTCTTAGATAAAATAACCGTTCGGGTACACTGGGAGGTGCATTGACACGTGACTCCTGGTGTAATTTTGCAGTTTATAATCTCCCGCCTAAATCTACAGCATGTGGCACATTTTTAACCATTGATAACTGCTGTAAATTTGGCAAATATACATCAGATTATCTGATATTTTAGATCACCGACATATAGTGCTGGAGGTTGGGTGCCTTACTCTGGTGGTCGACCAATTTTCAATAATGAAAATACTGTTATATGATCAATTTCTAAATGACAAAATATCTTCATCGTATTATCTTAGAAAGGACCATGGATGATAAATTTGGCAACTTCAAGTCGAAAATAGTCCAGATATCTCTGATTAAAAATATACTCCATCATGCTTATCATGTAGCAGGCTACTATACGGTCGTTGATTTATTTACTATGCGACAACATTTTCAACTAGCGTTAAATAAAATCCCTGTAATAACGAAATCACCATGCTTGATAATGTGATCTAGAATGTTTTTATGTAACAGGTTATTCATCATTCGCCCTGGCCTTTATCCTAATTCAGTAATTATTTGTCCTTTGTCCTTATATCGGGTAGTAAAAACATTTTAAGACTCCAAAAGAGTGTGTGGGTGGGCAGTAAAAACTATGAAAAAACTGAATTTGAGCAAGAAAAAAACATCTCAAATTTTGGACATCTGTGAATCTCTGGAGTCAAGAGTCAATGCACCCATTGTTGTATGCCTTAACGAATCTTTTTCAAAGAACAACGTACAGAAAACATCGCTCATTTGTTCTGTGACTTCAGGAAACAGATGAGAATATCAACAAAGGCCTAGACTATATGTGTCAAGCTGCAGAGGCAGGAGACAGGGGTGCTATGCTGCACATGGCCAGGGCCTTTGAAACTGGAAATGGTCTTGGAACCAACAGGTAAGGTTCAATTGGATTATAAGCAGTTGGATCTTGTTCAGGTAATTAGTCGAGAACGATTCAACTGATCGACTTCAAACTTGGAGAGTGTCTCGACATCGGTGAGACGATGCTTGGAATTGATTACATACAGGTACTCTTGTCAGATACAGTGAAACCTGTGGATACTGACGGAATAGGCCTCAGTTCCTCAGACAGCTTGTCGTAAGAGGTGACTAACTGGGGCACCCGTGGGGTTCCCGGGTGTGAAAATGAATAGGACCCCACCCGTGGAGTCCCGGGTGTTATAAGGAATAGGACCCTACCCGTGTGGTTTCCGGGTGTGAAAAGGAATAGGAATCAAACGTCGTGATATGACTGAAATGGTGTTGAAATCATATTCACTCTCTCACCTGGGTAACAACGACCAACCTCTAAATGCAGACATCGTTCGTGGTCTCAAGACTTAAATTTATAGTATTTTGAAACTTGATAAACCAGATGTCTGTCAAAGCTGACGCTAAAATCTGGTCTCAAGCATGGTGAGTATAAGATAAGATAAGATAAGATAAATTTTATTTAAAGTCGGATGTGTTTACATACAGAGAACATTAGCTCAAAATATGAGCTATTCACCGTCAGAACAATAAGACATCATTAAAATATTGTAAAATAGAGATAATATACACAAATCAGTCATATAAAATAAAATAAAAATGTATGAGTGACCTTGTCATCAGATGTATTAATGGTCATTGCAGAAAGTGCATCTGCAAGTATCACCGTCCCATTTACTAATTAGAGTTTTGAATTCCTTCAGTGTCAGTGCTCCTTTTACAGATGAATCAAGTGAGTTCCATAAAGTGGCTCCAGAGTACTTGATAGAATGAAGCCCGAATCTTGTTGTCCTACATCTGGGTACGTGATCATTCGTCGTGTTTCTTAGCTGATAAACGGTGTTCTAAACTTGAAACAGGTCCCTATTATATGCATTACACAGTTCTGTATACACAGGTTTCAAATGTATTCTGTATTATGCAGGTCTCAATCATGGGAAGATGCTGCCGAGTGGTATGAACAGGCTATACAGACAACAGACCATGATGATGGCGGGGAGTATGATTCCACCATGGATGACCCTCTTTATATGATCCAGTCCAAACTAGCCCACATATACAAAGATGGCGGACACGGTCTGGAGAAAGATCCATCTCACGCTGGTATGTTCTCAAACGCTTAGGCATTCACATCCGTGTACCTTGATTGACCTTGATAGATCCGTCCACCTAAATCCATGTCGTTCCTCCCGATATGGCGGTAGGTGTGGCCAGATCCATGCAATAGCCAATCAATAAACCAGTCATGGATTCAAGGTCATTTATGTTTCGTGTCTATTTATAAATTCTTCTGTGCAAAGCCGGTGGGCTGATATATCAAGGGATGTGGCCATCCTGCATGCTAGGAGCTGACTGATTGGCTGTCCAAATATGGTGTAGCGGTTTGATTGACTCCTTTCTGCGTGTGACTAGAAACCAAACTGCACTCGATGCCATTGAGTTTCAATTTATAAATTCTTCTGTACAAAGCTGGTGGGCTGATTTATGAAGGCTAATTTGAAGTGTAAATGGAGAAATCGGCTTGTGTATGAAGATGGGGATTCATAGATGGCCAAAATATTTAGGACCACAAAATAGATTTTTACCCCTCGGCCAAAATTTGGCCAAAGGGTATTGTCGTCGTCATGTACGTCCGTCCGTCTGTCCGTCCGGTGGTCCGTCCGTCCGTCGTACCGTCCGTCCGTCCGTCCGTCTGTCCGTCTGTCCGTCACACCTTTCTCGTTACCAAGATATCTTTAGAACGACTTACCCTAGGCACACCAAACTTGCAGTGCATATCCGTATGCCCATGACCCAGAACCCTATTGAATCTGGACCTGATTGGCTGGAAACTTTGGCGGCCATCTTTAATTTATGCGAAACCATCACAGCTTTCTTGTTACCAAGATATCTTTAGAACGACTTAACCCTAGGCACACTAAACTTGCACTGCACATTCATATGCTCATGGCCCAGACCCCTATCGAATCTGGACCCGATTGGTTGGAAACTTTGGCGGCTATATTTAATTTATGCGAAATCATTAATCTTGTGTATCTTAGGTACCATTTCTCTGTTCAGTGTGAAACTTGGTATAGATCATCGCTGCATCAAGAAACATCAAAAGAATGACCAAACCAGTTTCCCTGATTCGGTGAAAACCTTGGCGGCCATCTTTAATTTATGCAAAATCTTTAATGATATATATCTCTGATACCATTCAAGTGTTCTATACGAAACTTGGTATACAGCATCGATGTATCAAGAGACCTGCAAAGTATAACCACATCAGTTCCTCTGAGTGGCGGGAAGGATGGGCGGCCATCTTTAATTTATACGAAATCATTAATGATCTTTATCTCTGATACCGTTCGAGTGCTAAGTGTAAAATTTGGTGAAAATCATCAATGCATCAATAGACTTACGATAAATGACAGTTCTGGTGTTTCTGATTGGGCAGAAACCTTGGTGGCCATCTTTAATTTATGCAAAATCTTTAATGATGTATATCTTTGATACCACTTCAGTGTTCTATTTGAAACTTGGTATACAGCATCGACGTATAAAGACACTTGCAATGAATAACCACATCAGTTCCTCTGAGTGGCGGGAAGGATGGGCGGCCATCTTTAATTTATGCGAAATCATTAATGATCTCTATCTCTGTTAATTTTCAAATGCTCGATGTAAAATTGGGTATACATCATCGATGCATCAACAGACTTATGTAATGAATACCGGTTTCTCTGATTGGAAGGAAACGTTCGAGGCCATTTCTAATGGCAAAATTTTCACGGGGCGATGTAGGCCCGTAGGGACTAATGGTCCAGTATTGTAGTCAGGAAAAATTGAGCAACGGCTCTGTGTCTTGCTAACACAGCAAAAGATAGTTCTTACACGACAAGAAAGAGGTCTGAAACTTCCTTCTTTAGATTGTCCATGTTTCTGTGTTTTTAATGTTAGTGTATAGTTGCAGATCTGATATGTTTAAGTTACATTTCCATTTATCTAATTTTATGCGTGTTTTCGTTCATTTTCCAGTGGCACTACTTTCGTGCTCAAAATTTGTCGTCTGCTAAACCACAGATTTTGAGAGGCGCATGTTGAGTGATTTTGTGGGACTAACTCATTCTCATTAGAAAGCGTGTTTGGGCAGTAATTTAGTATTAAATAATACCAGTATAAGTGTACTTCATTGTAGAAAACAATGAGATATTTCACTTTCCTGTATTCATTTACATTTTCATGAAATATGTGTGTCGAGTTAGTTTGGAATTTTCGTCATTTAAGCTTACCCCTCAAGACCCTCTGCATTATTTTTTTATGGTAAGTTTCTAAAATCCAGTGGTGGTCAAATCATATATGTAATAATTTCCCTGTATTCAGAAATATTTTCTTTTCATTCTACTTCTGAAATATTCATGGAATGTTGCAAGCATTTCCCCCTGATCTACAGAAAGAGCTCTGCATATCACAGAATGCTGTGTTTGAAATTGTAAGGTGACAGGGGAGATAACCAAATAGAACTGTAATATACTAGGAGTGTGGTGGCATGTATAATATGATGCCATGAGAGGATGCATCCCAGCATAGCTCCAGTCCATCTAACCATGAGGATTTTACAATGTATCTCAATACTCATTTTTACCCCTCGGCCAATTTTGGCCATGGGGTATTGTCGTCTTGTACGTCCGTCTGTTCGTACGTCCGTAAGTGAGCGAGATAGACGGAAAATGGTTCCACTGAAGAATTACAAATTTGGTATGCTTATTTACCTAGTCAAGGACCAGAAGCCTATTGAATTGGGACCTGATTGGGTGGAAACCTTGGCGGCCATCTTTAATTTTATGCAAAATGGATAATGATCCATATCTCGGAAACCATTCAACTGTTCAATACAAAAGTTGGTATACATCATCGATACATCAAGCAACTTTCAATGAATTACCAAACCGGCTTTTCTGATTAGCTGGAAATCCTGGAGGCCATCTTTAATTTATGCAAAATCGATAATGATACATATCTCTGTTACCATTCAATTGTTTTATATGAAAGTTGGTATACATGTACATCATCGATGCATACAGATACTTTAAATCGGGACCCGATTGACCGAAAACCTTGGCGGCCATCTTTAATTTATGCAAAAACTTTAATGATATATATCTCTGATATCATTTAAGTGTTCTATACCAAACATGGTATACAGCATCGATGTATCAAGAAAATATGTATGAATAACCACATCAGTTCCTCTGAGTGGGGAGAAGGATGGACGGCCATCTTTAATTTATGCAAAATCATTAATAATCTCATTCTCTGATACCGTTCAAGTGCTCGATGTAAAATTTGGTGTACATCATCGATGCATCAGGAGACTTACGACAAATGACAGTTCTGGTTTCTCGGATTGGGCGGAAACCTAGGTGGCCATCTTTAATTTATGCAAAATCTTTAATGATGTATATCTCTGATACCATTTCAGTGTTCTATACGAATCTTCGTATACAGCATCAATGGATCAAGAGACTTTCAATTAATAACCACATCTGTTCCTCTGAGTGGCGGGAAGGATGAGCGGTCATCTTTAATTTATGCGAAATCATTATTGATCTCTATCTCTGATATCGTTCAAATGCTCGATGTAAAATTTGGTATACATCATTGATGCATCAAGAAACTTATGTAATGAATACCGGTTTCTCTGATTGTTCGAAAACTTTGGGGGTCATTCCTAATTGCAAAATTTTTGATTATCTGTATATTTGTGACTTCACTGCTTGGTGTTCCTGACATCTTGGTTCAAATTGAATACATTATGAATGTACCCAGAGCTGAGGGGTTTTCAGATGCGCAGCTTCGTATTGTTATTTACTGCTGAAGGATCTGATTTCGATTTTCTGAAAAAAAGTGATTTTTTTTTACAAATATTGGTAACATGCAGTGAAGACATTATTTTATCATTTCATCAGGTTCGTTTCATAATAAATGTCTGTCCCAGCGTGTTTTTTTAACCCCTCAGCCAATTTTGGCCATGGGGTATTGGCGCCTTGTACGTCCGTATGTGATCGAGATAGATGGAAAACGGTAACACTGAAGAATTCCAAATTTGGTATGCTTATTTACCTAGTCAAGGACCAGAAGCCTATTGAATTGGGACCTGATTGGGTGGAAACCTTGGCGGCCATCTTTAATTTTATGCAAAATGGATAATGATCCATATCTTGCATGGAAACCATTCAACTGTTCAATACGAAAGTTAGTATACATCATCGATACATCAAGCAACTTTCAATGAATTACCAAACCGGCTTTTCTGATTAGCTGAAAATCCTGGAGGCCATCTTTAATTTATGCAAAATCGATAATGATACATATCTCTGTTACCATTCAATTGTTTTATATGAAAGTTGGTATACATCATCGATACATCCAGATACTTTGAATCGGGACCTGATTGACCGAAAACCTTGGGGGCCATCTTTAATTTATGCAAAAACTTTACTAATATATATCTCTGATACCATTTAAGTGTTCTATACCAAACTTGGTATACCGCATCGATGTATCAAGAGACTTGCGATGAATAACCACATCAGTTCCTCTGAGTGGGGGGAAGGATGGGCGGCCATCTTTAATTTATGCAAAATGATAAATGATCTCGTTCTCTGATACCGTTCAAGTGCTCGATGTAAAATTTGGTATACATCATCGATGCATCAAGAGACTTACGACAAATGACAGTTCTGGTTTCTCTGATTGGGCGGAAACCTTGGTGGCCATCTTTAATTTTAGCAAAATCTTTAATGATGTATATCTCTGATACCATTTCTGTCTTCTATATGTAACTTGGTATACAGCATCAATGTATCAAGAGACTTTCAATGAATAACCACATTAGTTCCTCTGAATGGCGGGAAGGATGGGTGGCCATCTTTAATTTATGCGAAATTATTAATGATCTCTATCTCGGATATCGTTCAAATGCTCGATGTAAAATTTGGTATACATCATTGATGCATCAAGAAATTTATGTAATGAATACCGGTTTCTCTGATTGGACGGAAACTTTAGGAGTCATTTCTATAATTGCAAAATTTTTGATAATCTGTATATTTGTGACTGGACTGCTTGGTGTTCCTGACATCTTGGTTCAAATTGAATACATTATGAATGTACCCAGAGCCGAGGGGTTTTCAGATGCGCAGCTTCGTATTTAAATATATATATGTGTACAATTACACTAATGCACTAGAGATCCTTGTTGAGAGGATTGTGTGAGACTAAAAGTATGGCTCTTCGCCATGAGATGGAACATCAAAGAGTCCGTGGAATTATTCCAACAACCTATTTTACATTTAAATAGCCCCGTTTCAGTGCCTAAGGCTCTAGTTCATAATCTGTATATTTGTCACTTGACTGCTTGGTGTTCCTGAAGTCTTGCTTCAAATTGAATACATTAGGAATGGCTGGCGCCCAGAGCCGAGGGGTTTTCAGATGCGCAGCTTCGTATTGCCATATAAAATAGTGGGTCTCTGATT